>VWZK01016790.1:0-73780 GCA_013396935.1 Baryphthengus martii | reverse complement strand
AAATTTTTTTTTTTTTTTTTTTTTATTTCTTATGGCTGTGGCCACAATTTCACAGTCAACCTCACTGATCACTTTCCTCGTTCCTCTTTCAAACAGTGGAATAGTCTCAGTGGGCAAGTGTTGGAGAAGCCATCCCCTCCAGCCCAGGGTAGAGCAGGGCAGTAGGCAATTCAGCCTTCGCGATTTTGCCTTTTTGGGGATTCTTTCAACTGAAAATGGACTTTGGCCGTCCGTGTGTCCTCAGCACCTCCAAAAAGTGGTGGACCAGAGGTACACCGAAACCCCACGGTGATGCAGTGTATGGGCTGCAGGAAGCTCAGCTGGGGATGAGAGTTTGCAGGCTGGGGTGGGGAGGGCATAGCCAAGGTTGAGATGAGGCACCCAGAGCTCCCCCTGCAGCTGAGACACCACTGGGCTCCTACAAAACATCATCTTGTTTGTACCTTGCCTTTGAACTGGAGTCGTGCCAGTAAAGCTGGGGTTAGCTGGCCACAAGGTGATCTTTGCTGAACGCAGGCAAGTTAATGGCCGGTGTAGTTCAGCAATTTTTATGAATCTTGTGTAATGCAGCCTGCTATCATAATAAACTCGAACCCAATCAATAGTGACCAATCTCAATTTAAAAGCTGGATCTATAGCAATACCCAGCATGAACGCGCTGGGTTCGAACTGCATGGCTGTGCATTAAATGCTGAATGCCTCTCTAAGTAATTGCTGGCTACAACTAAGTGGCCCATTAATGCATTTATTTGCAGAATATTTTTGGTAACGTGACCAAAAAAAAAAAAAAGTGGGCTAAACCAGTGTGTTATGAATTTCCTGGCCTCAGCTGAGCTCCACACCCACTCGTATGTGTGTGCACAGCCTTAGCCCTAAACCAGCTCATATGCTCTCATCATTGTTATACAGCCATATTTTAAGCCACTTCTGGAATAGTAATATTAATATTCATAACTACTAATGAACATTTTTCCTTTAGTTCTGTTTGCCAATAAGGGTGTCTCTGATTGATGATTGGCAGCTGGGCTGGAGGAAAAAAAACAACAAACAAATATTTTTTAAATGCTGCGTTATAGCTGAATTGTGAATTACTACAGGTTTATATTTGTACGGCAAAGGAATCAATTGAAGTGAGACAATTCAGTGTCAGCGCAGCACAAATGCTGCAGCTTTCTGCCTTTCCATTAGCTCATCATCCATTTCTGCTGCTGTTGGCCAGCTAACACTGGCACCTTAAGAGAGTACCCTATTGTATGACTCTAAGATAGGGGAAAAAGGTCTTTTTGAATGTCTGGGTTTTTTTTTTTTTTTTAATTAAAAAATCCCATTATTCTGAGTTCCTGTTAGAAATAATACAGTAAGATTTTAATCATCTACCTTCATTATGTATATGATCTCTTGACATAGTCCAAACTTACGCAAGTAAATACAGCACCATATATTAAAATGTTCTCGTGAGAACTGATACTTACAAAATTGGATCTTCTCTAATATTTAGACTTTTTAAAAAGTCTTTTGGCTTTGCTTATTTGAGACTGCATTGCACTGCTTTTTCAAAAACTACATTGAAATGTGTATTCCCTGAGTAGCAGATCCTTTTCACCAGCTATTGAGCTTCACTTTGCCTGACTACACGCGGGTTAGTTGTGGGGAAAAATGGGACGTTTTTGTTGTCCCTAAAATTAAAACTAACTAACCACCTTCGCACTCACTCATTCACAGCTCTGAGGGATGCCCTGGCTTCCTAATTTGTATGCTATGGCCAGTGTATCATCTGCCCAACTACTTGCAGACCGACTTACTTTGTCTTTAAGAGCAGCCCAGCACAGCTGGGACAGCCTCTGAGTTTAAAGCCATTATCTTTAAAAGCAACAAGCTCAGACTGTTTAGGCCCTATATATAGAGATAGATAGATTGATATAGATACATACAGAGATATATATATAAAAATATATACACGTATCTGCTGCTGGTAATCAAAAAAGTGCCCGGTATTCTGGAAGAAATTTTGTCTGGTCAGAAGGATGGTGGAGATGAATCAGTCAGGAAAGTGGCAAATTCATCCTGAACTCTACAAAACTGGCCCAGCTCTACTAACTAACTCATCGTGTGTTTCAGTCATCCAACAGTGAGACAGACGTCTTTATTATTCAGACAGTCTGAAATAAGACGCTGGATGGAAACGTATCAGATAGATAGATGAAGATATGGTTTCATCATCATAAAGTTTGCAGTTCTTTAGCATTTATACATGGCACTACAATCCATCTTGTATTAAGGCTATTAAGAGTGCTTTCAAAATAGGCAGCCTTATGTAAACAGCATGGCTTGAGTGTGACACCATCATCACACACACGTACGCACGGCACCAGGGTCCAGGCACCTTTTGGATTTTGCCAGCAGCTGTTCTGCTGGAGAGGCAAAGCCCCGGTTGGGGTCACAGTGTGTTGACACCCACCCCCAGCCTTTGGAGGGCTGAATGCCCTCCATGGAGTGCCCACGTAGTTCTCACTGTAGGATCTGGGCTCTGCCTGAAGCTTTAATATTCTTACCAAAAGGCCACATGCCCAAAATTAATTGTCCTGCCCAAAGTAGTCAAATAGAAAAACAAAAAAAAATAAAAATTGGCATTAAATGAAACAAGATGAATTATCTCAGAAGAGAAAAAAGAATAAACAGGAATGAAAAATAAACTTTAATTCGCTCCAGAGCCAGAAGGATTTGGCTTTTAACTTTAATCATATGTTTCATTCTGTATCAGGAAGAAATACCTGGTTTGTGTTTCCCCTGATGATTCCTGCCATTAGCGGAAAGTCTGTTTATTCCCAGAGCTGTGCTGCCATCAGTTGATGATGCTGGGGCACTTACTTACAGAGATGTTTTGGCAGGAAAAATGCTTTATCCTTTGTAATATTACTATGAAATGTCTTTTGCCTTGTAGACCAGTCCAAAGCAATTCCATAGAAATTGTTGCATTCTCTCCTTGGCAGCAATTGGATAGGAGGCAAGAAGAGAGGGGCATCACATCCCAAAAAGTAACAAAACAGACCAAAAGAAGCTAGTAACTTAAACAAGGAATAAACTCCCTATTGGACTCTTTTTTTTAATACTTCTATAAAACTGGTGAAGACAGAAAACGGTGCTCAGAGAGTTTTTTTGGTGTCAGCTCAGTGTTTTGCATTTTATGTGATCATTTACACCTGTGCAAAGTAAGTATTTGATAGCATTTGACAGCTGATTTATTAGCGTTTGACACCTATATTTCAATGTTGAAATGACTACGATGTGCAAAGCAGTGGAAAACCCACTGATTCCTTTCATGGCTTTTTTTCCTGCCAGTTTAGTACTGAGATTCCATTCCAAAGGAGAAAAAAATGAATTCCTCATATCCCAGTTGTAATTCTTTATTTCTTCTAATATCTATTATGGTCAGCTCACAGTAACTTGGGGGAAGGGGAAAGGGGGGAAAAGAGAGAAGCAGTTGCGTTTCATTCTCAGACTTGATTCACAGACTTTGAATCCAAATCAAAACCAGGCCATGATCCTAACGCTGCGGAGTCACAGAAAAACGAGAGGTCTGCTCTTGTGCTGAGAAACGCTGCGGGACTAAGGCTCTTGATTTATAACAGAGCTGGTAAGTAAATTGCATGGTTTTGAACGTTAATAGTTTTTCAAGCAGAAATTTTCACCAAATGAAAGTTCCGTTTTCACTGAAATTATTTTTGGCTTCTTCAAAGCAAACCTTCAAGAAACTCGAAAAGCAGGGTATTTTATTTTTTTTTTTTCACTGTTTTGAAGACAGGCAGTAACAGCCTCTGTTTAGAATTCATATAAAAAAGAAGAGATTGATCAATTTAATACTTTCTGAAATGTGTTGGAATTCTGTTTTAGAATTATTAAAATAGTTGCACCCAGTGGAAAAAAAGAAAAAAAAATCAATGTCAGCAATATCATCTGTGTACATAAAAAGTTACTGAGTTTCCAAAAAGAATAAAAGCCTTTTCCCCACCCCAGGAAATCAAGCCCAATAAGAAGGATCATGAACGCAGTACAAAGAGAGTCTAAATGACGCTATACAATTTGTCAAGTAGGCAATTATTTGAAATGCAATTGCCAATGTTATGTGTTGACAGGATGTGATAGCTTAATGAAAATAATAATACTGTTTGCTTCTCTGGTACCAGCCCCATTTCAAAAAAAAAGCAAAGCCTCTCAGATTTCACACATCACAGTAGCTTTTCCAGCTAAAATAATGCGGTCGGCTAGTGCAGCATGAATAAGTTAAGTATCTGTGAAGTTCATGGACTGGTGAAGAGGGAGGACCAATTTGCCAGGCTCTGAATTACTGACAGACTGAATGACCCATGTCTAGTCTTGTCACGTTACTTTACATTACACATTGTAACACAAGCCAGCGGCACATAACCTGGGAAAAAATTACTTCGGTGCTAGATTGCAGGATTTTCAAGGTTACAAGCGTTTGATTGTAGCAGGGCCCACATTTTCTAGATCAATTATAGTGGCCTTTCGCTGGCACCTATTGATAAGGTGAGGAAAGCAGCTGTTAGCTTTACTATCACTCAGAATGAAACTCGCCCTTATTTACCAGTACGTATCGTTTGGTCTACAAAACCTACAAAGAAATCAAAGCTCCTGATGCTCATTGGAGCTGTACTTTTCTGTGTCCACAAGACTGGTTTTTACTTGCAGTGCCTTGCTTGGAGCAGCGTATCTAGCCAATTTTCATGAAAGGAAAAAGACAGTCTTAAATGTAAGTAAGTGAAAGGACAACAAAATTACTATTTTGAGAGAAGAAAAAGAAAAAAAAGGCAGGTAATTTTACTTCCTCAACATGACAGGTACATCTGAGGGGAAGAGAAAGAAACAAACTCAACCATTTATTTTATGTATCTTTTACCAAGGAGGAATAATTAAAGGTACCATTTGCTCAGTCTCAGGGAGGGATTGATTTCCAATGGTAGTGGTTCCACTATAGTGCACCCCAATATGTAAGATTTTACTGATTTTTATAGCTGTGATTTAGAAGCGGAGAACCAACAAGGAGTTACTACTGATGGGATCTGTCTGCTTAGGCATTCTGAAAATTGAAGATTGAAAGATAATGAAGATACCATCAGCTGCTGCAAATGGGCTCTGGTTATGTTTGACATAAGTTTTATTAGGAATTTGAACGTGACATCCCTGCCTGATGAGCACATGCTCGGCCCGTTAATGTCAACGAGAGTTATGCTTCTATGGCAGAAAGAGGAGATCTTTTAGTTGTGCATGGCCATGACAAGTTAATGAGAGTTTACTTTGTGCTCTGGATTTCTACAAAAGTCATGTTTTAACTAGCTTAATGGATTAATACCTGCTGGAGAGCCTTTGCAGCGTTTGGTCCCTTGTTTCTGTGTCACAGTCTTGTAAGATGGAAAGATAGAAATAAATATTATTTACTCACTCTTGATGCCTGCAGTTTATTCTATCTAGAACCGTAGCTGCCTCAATTCATTGTGTTGCCTTTCAGCTAGATGCTGTTAAAAAAAAAAAGGAAAGGAAATTAATTGTTGTTAAACTTAGATATGTAATGAAAATAAAACAAAAAAAAAGTTAGCCCTGACTCCTGTCCCCATTTTACTACAAGCATCCCCGCCCCACTGTCTCCTCTGCCTAAGGCGGAATTTACGTATAATGTGGGTGTAAAAAAAATCAGATTACCTCAAACTCATTACTGTCCACGGACAGGGTCCTGCTGTAAAAACTTCTGATGAATAGTCAGCATCCAATTCCTGTGTAATAAAAAAAGAACCCTAAGTTGCTTGCAATCATTATTCCAAATGGAAAAATTAATTGTAAATAACTGGAAGTCAATTAAGGCTGGGTTCTGCCGGGTAATGCAAATCTTTTATAGTTTTGTTTCAGTTAACTGCCTCATTAATGATTTATAGATGTGTATACAGCTGTGGGAACCATAGCATTATCTAATGCACTCAGAGAATAATTACATATGAAAAGAACTACGCAGCTCAAGGGAAAAACTCAGAAATTACTTACTGCCTTAACTTCAACCATATTAAGATGCAAAGTATTTAGAAACCAACTGTGATGTTTTATCATATTCTTGAGGTTTTTATATGCTTTTTTAGAAAGGGAAAAATAATTCTTGATAAAAAAATATTTGTATACTTCAGCATTACACAGTACGCAAAAAATCAAGCCGTCACAAATTGAGAATGTAAGCCATTTATTTATTATTTAAAAGCCTAAAGTTATAAAACATTCTCATTCCCTTTGTGCATCTGCTGTACAGAAAAAAAAAAAAAAAAAAAGAGACATTTCTACGTTAAACAATTCATAGGCATATGCATATATCTCCCTGATTTACATAGAACTACAAGCAGTTTTGGAAAGACTACACAAATATATTGGTTCTTTGGTGACACCAGTTTGAAGGGGCTTTTTTTGTAAAATATTCTTTTCAGCCTTGAAAATTATTTCACTTCTAATAGGACAGTAAACCTAAAGCTCACATAATTTGCTACTTATTTCTTATAAATTCTAATCCAGTGAGAAACGTCTGTTGGACATTTGGAAGCACCATGGAGGGTCTTTTGCTTTCAAGCCTGTTTTTTTTGAGTTGAGGAGGTCAGGGCCTTTCTCACCAAAATCAGGCATTTAACACCCAGAACATTCCCTGAAATTTTGAATACAGTTGGCTCTGTAACACTGCAGCTCCTCAGTCCAAAGCATCTGCCACGGCTGCTTTCCGCTTAGCAGGACTCTTTCTGGAAATCCATGCAGCCCATTTGACAGCCAGGGAAAAATTAAGACTACAAACAAACATTAGGTAAAAAACAAGTAAGCTCAGCTCTATTAAAATGCAAACATTTTTTTAAAAGTTATTAGGGTAAAAGGCAGATACAGGCAAGCAAAGCAAATCTACATCTTATCGCTACGCCTAACTCTGCTTTTTTCAGAAATATTTGCACACTTGTAACTGGAGAGAAGAGTGGGAAATGAGCCTATGAAAACAATGTACCAAAACTTTTCTTTCCTGTGGTATATGTGAGAAATAAGACTGAGTCAGCTGACAGTTTAATATTGCTGCAGATTAAAATGCACAGTGAATGAGCCATGCGCACTCTCAACTAATAGGTGAAGAGTTTACCATTTCCGTAGCGCAACGGTTTTCTCACCTCGATGTGCCTTCATGCACAGGTGAAAAAATATTTTGTGACTTGTAAATGTGATGAGCCCTTCAAGTTATGTTCAGTGCGTTTTTTAAATGGACCATGAGTGCACCTGTACATGCGTGTGCCACATTTCTCGTCACCGTTCCGTGGATTGCCACTAGAATTTCATAAGCTCAGAGCCATCCTGGAAATTTATAAGCACTGTGACCTCATTTGAAGAGCACCTAAAAATGCACTTACTTTTATTATTTAGCTATATACAATACAACTTTACATATGATAGCTAATTTTGAAAGCAGTCTATGCAATTTCATGTTCCTACCGATGGTAAAAAAAGTGTCATTTTTGTCCATAGAGCTGTTACTCTCTCCCAACATAATAATACGCAAACCAGTAGCAGGGGCAACACTAATAATGTGTACTTTAACCTTAATAATTCCACAGTCCTTATGCTACAAAAGTGATGCATGTAGATTTTATAGTTGGTACTGGTATAGAATATACTGGTGTAGTCTAAGATTTTAAGTGCATCGAGCTATAAACCTTTAACAGAGAGTACCAGGATAAAAAAGATAGTAATGGGCAGCTGGGAAGACTTTGATGCTATTAATTGTAAAAAAAAAATAGTAAATACAAGTTTTAATGGTAATTCTTTCCATATGGGTTCTAAAAGGGTCTGAAATGGCACATCTGGCAACTTTTCATAGTGAAGAACAGAAATTTTGGATCAAAATAATCCAAAGTTTGGTAATCTACCAATGAGCCCTGAATTTGTTTGATCTAAAGAAAGGATACCTTCATCCCATCCCTACCTTACTCATTTTGTGGGATGATGTCATGGGGCAAAAAATGTATGTATTGCAGAGGGTGAATGTCACATCACATGAATGATCTGCTTCGTTCTGATGGGTACAGCCCTTTCGTGGTGGGCTTCTCCCCATGCTATAGACCAGATAGTGGTGGCTTGGTGAGGGTCTAAAAGGGAAGCTCCAGGTTGTGGGAACTGGTGAAGAATATTCACTTGTGTCAGTGCTTTTCATAGCTTTCAAGTCACAGTTGTTTTCTGCAGTAAGGCTTAAGAGAGATCTCGGCTGATAAACATCAGGTTCAGTGAAGACATGGGTTCCCCTGAAGAAATGGTGAATGCTGGTAGTGGTGCGCTCTTCAGTGGTGTGTACCATGTAGAAGCTGTGGATTATTGCATTACTTCAGGATCTAGAAGGGGCAGGAGCTGAAGGAAAGACATTTATATGGTTTGAGTTGCTTCCTGCTCTGACACGTGGTAGTGAGTTCTCAGCTGAGCCTGAAGAACCTGAACTTTAGTTCTGTGCCATGCTTAGCCAAGGAGAGAAGATCATGGTCCACAATCAGGCTGGGAAACAACAGTGAGTTTAAATTGCCTTTTTCCATGGCCTCTCGTCCTGCTGATTTAGGAGGGTGGACTAACTCTCCTGATGGACAGTTGATGAAAATCCCCTAATTACTTATGTCCAATAAAGAGATGATATACCTGCATTGGCCAGGAAAGTAATCCATGTAGTTTAAATTGGCCACGAACATAATCCATGTAGATGGGGCTTTCAGCAATCTGGTCTAGTGAGCGGTGTCCCTGCCCATGGCAGGGGGGTTGGAACTAGATGATCTTTAATGTCCCTTCCAACTCAAACCATTCTGATTCTGTGAAACTGGCCAGGAGAATAAACCATGTAGTTTAAATTCAAGAAGAGGGTCTTTTATTCTGTGCCCTAGAGCCTTCATTGTGTGCAGTACCCAGATGTGAGAGCGCCTATCGATGTCATCGTGCCCTGAAACTCCTCAGTAGATGTAAAGAGGGGATGAGAGTAGTCAGCGATAGCAAGGAACGACAGAAAAGCAGCATCCAAATTGCTGTCATTTTAGTGTTCCAATGGTAATATTGCACTGAATCAAGGCATTTATTTTTGTCCTGCAGGCTGTAGACAGGACACACACACATCCATTTATGGAATGAGAAAGGTGGGAATCTTATGGCTGGGATCTGATGGGTTCTGCTGAGGCAAAGCATTCCAGGGACTCAAGTGCTAAAGCATGACTGTATCTACAGCCGAGCATTCGAAAGAGACCCGCTTACCCGGCTGTATCTGTCAGCCTTTCAGGGCCCAGAGACTAGATGAAAAAAAATGGATAAAGATATTTTTTAAAAAATCCCTTGGGACTATCTACTGTATTTAATAAGGAAAAGCACCTTCTGTGCAGCCAATAAAAGCTGAGTCTCTCATGAAGATTTATACCATATTACACACTGAAATTCAATGTACAACGATACCCCTGTGTACGCAGTTGTCAGAATAATAATCTTTGTCTGTCTGATCAACTTATATTTTATGCCAACAACACAGTATTTAATATTACACGGTTTCAGAGGAAGAAAATATATTTATTCATGCAGCAACTTGCCCAGTAGCTTAAACAGACAAAGTGAAAAAAAAAAAAAATAGCTTGGAGTTTTTACATTAACTTATGATCTGCAATACAGATTTCTATACAATTTTAGCAATTTTATGTGGCAATATAAACTATGATTCTTAATCTAGTTTGTGAAACTGTCTCACTATTTTATACTGTCATGAGGAATAACACAGTTGGATGTGACTGCTGAAGTTTGCTTTTGGCATTCTCCTGAAATGAGGAGACTAAAAATACAAATGGTAATCAACAGCTTGTTTTTTTTTCTGTATTCTGCATTATCATATTCTGTACTGTATTCTTAGGCTTTATGTCTCAAAATATATATCAAGAAACACTTATGGAAAAGCTGTACATGGGCTCCCCCACAATCAAAGCACTCCCTGTTAGAAATCAGTGTCTCTTCAGCAGAGAAAGTCTACCCACGATACAGGGCTCCTTCCAAAGGATGCAATGCTCTGCCAAATGGGAAGACTTCAGCAGTATAGAAAAGCTTGTTGTATGTAGATCCATTAAATCTATTCTTCTAGTGGCCTGTACAGAAAACTGACAGGCTTTGCATGATTTTTTTTGTTATCTCTTTAAAGGCACCTACTTTTTTACCTTGCATTAATTTTTCTTTATACAATACCTGACAAAGAAGAAACCTGGGGACACACCAACCACCAACCCTCCAAAAAAAAAAAAGCTAATGAAAAGACTGTATGTAGGATTGGGAAGAGAAATAGAAGAGAGTGATTAGAAATGTACCTATACCCCAAGGTGCACACTCATAAAACAAAACTGCGCACTCATAACAGAAAGGTCTGCTGCAATCTTTTAATGATTGTACTTGAACTTCACCTAAAGTTCAGCTGACTAGTGCAAAGAAAAAGGCAAATTCTTGTAAGAATGTAATACAGTGGGTAGATTTCTTCCTGAGCTTATCAAAACCTTCAAATCCTCCAGCCAGGCTGCCTGTCTTTAAAGGAAGCGTTGCCTGAAAATCCGTTGCTGGCTATTGCTGAACCTTGTCCAAAATTCTGTATTTGTTGCATCAAGACTCAATCGAAGTCGCTGCTTCCTCATGACAAGATGTGATATTAGTGCCTAAAGAAAGCGACCAATTCCAAAACACGTGTGCACATGTGCACACCCCGCCCCCGAGACAATTTTCACGTAGGAAGGAGTTACTGAGATTTGTTGGCCAAGGATTGGCTGTAGCTCCAACATATGGCAGATGGGGACACTTCTGTTGCAACCAAACAGCGGAAACAGCCATCTACTGTCATATTCATTACCGTAATCTTCCTCTCGGGTTTTCTGTGCACTAGTTTATATGTAATAATTCATACACTAAATCCACTTCTATGAAGTAAAATACGTATGTTGAAATACGGAAATACATACCACATGAGAGAAATGTGTATGAGAAAAACACACCTACACTACAGGAGTAGCAAAATGCTAAAAGGAGGACTCTGATTAAGTCCTGCTTTGTGGTTTATATGAATTTGTTTGCATAGAGCACATTTGGAGTGATTTGAACAGATTAACTACTCTCTATAAAAGCAAACCAATGCTTAGAGCCTACATTACATTGTCCCACACGGGAAAGAAAAAGTTAGTAGCAAATGAGCTGACCCCAAAAATAACTCAGACGTTCATGAACTGATAGTCTGAAACTCTTCCAGAGAGGTGAGAAGAAGCAAAGGGAAATCAAAGCATGAGAAAACAGAAATGCCTAAAAGCATAAGAGAAATCTTGCACAAGGCCAGCTTAGCAAAGATCGGAGAAGTTCTGCTGATTTACAGCAGCTGAGGAGCTGGTCTGTATCTTTATGCTCTTGAAGCTCAGACTTTCGAAATATATTCAGTGAATCACAGTCACTTTCTGAGGATTAGAAACGTAGATTGTGTTCAGAGTCTAAAAAAAGATGTGTTCTATTTTTACTGGCAAAGGAAAAAAAAAACCACCTCCCTCCTTCCTTCATCTGAAATCTTCAAACCAGATCCACATGATACAGATGGAACACTTTTAACCTGGAGAGTTTTTATTTGTGACTCAGTCAAATGTACTTTTAAAATCCCTAAATACTGAGTAACATACCAGATTAATTAGTTGCAATAGGATTATCACTGACAATACTGCACACGCACAAGATTTCAAGTTGAAATTAAAGATTATGATTCTAATAAAAATTAAAGGTTCTTCACTGAAGAACAGACACAATTATTCAACAATTTTCATTACTTAAATATAACTTTTAGTGTTAGCTTATACTGATGACCTTAAAAAAATGCAATTTTTTTTTGTTTAAAAAGTATTCAACACATTTAATGACCTCTTTAAAAGATCTCATACAGTCCTGTTAGCTTCCAAATATATACTGTGACACAACTATCTACATCTTGCAAATGCACACAAACATTTGTGCTTGTCTAACCAGGCACATTAAACTGAGCTACACAGATACGTGTCATATATTCCCCTTGGATGGCTCAAATGTGCTGCAACTACAATAAAATATCACCTGCCACTATTGCTCCATGGTCTCCATCCTGCTCCTATGGAAGTGGGATACTTCATATTGAATAAATATAATCAGGGGTTGCTATAGATAGGGAAAAGCCTCAACAAACACAGGCTGATGTTTGTATTTAGACATAGGCTTTGGGGTTCACAGGATTCTGGCAGGGGGTTGGACTTGATGATCTTTCGAGGTCCCTTCCAGCCCCTAACATTCTGTGATTCTGTGATTTGTATTATCAGTCTGTTAAATATATTTGTCATATATTTGAGCACAGTGAATGATAAAACAGACAAGTTTTGCAGCTGGTGGAAAAGAAAATTCCCTGTAACATCTAATACAGCTGCATCTTACATTAAAATTGTGTTAAGTTTTCCTGAGAGATTCATTTATCCACTGGGAGGAATTTGGAAGATATCCAAATATTCCAGCATTTCAGACCTCATACAGGGTGTCCTTTATGATTTAATAAACTTCACCTGTTTTTCTTCTCATAAAACAATTTGCTTATCTTAGCAGTGTACAATGAAAAACTAGTTAGATAAAATATAGATTTTATATTCAGTGCAAAATGAAGCAGGTAAAACCAGCTACTTAAAGTATTTTTTTTTTTGCAGGATCTTTTTTTTTTTTTCTTTCTTTCTGTAAAACAAACCAGGTATCCCTGTTTCCTATTAATCTTTCTTGATGTATTCTATTCAAGGTGGCCAGCAAACTGATAAGATCGTTCCTTCAGATTTCAAAATTACTGAATCTGGAAATAGTTCTCATTTATCTCATGCACTGCTGAGAAAACAATCTCAAATCGCTGGTTCTACTGATGAAACTTCCTTAGCAACATAAGGGCTCCAGAATTATTTTTCAAACCTTGTCAATGCTTCCTGTGAGATTTCCGTCACTGTCAACATAGAGTACTTCACAGATGGGGGGGGGAAACAACCCAGAAAGCTGTGATAAATTAATAGAGGGTAAATTAATAGACTAAATGGAATTAATAGAAGCAGTGATAAATCTAATAGGGAAATTCTGTAACAATAGTCCAATGAATAACGTTTTAGATTTACCAGGTTTTTTATCATTTAGGTGACAATCTATAGGGAAGTGACTATGTCCCAGTGGTGTTAAAAAAGGCAGGAAAACTGAGCACTTGCACCTATGCCTTTCTCTGCAGCAGAACACACGGCAGCAGGGCTCTGCATGGAACCTGCACCTGAGAAACACCACAGGAGGATCATCACATGTCTTTTCCTTCTGAAGCCTTGGAGTCAGGCTGGACATCCAGGCAGACATGAGGCTCCAGAGCAGGAATGACCAGACCAGCAAAGTCTACTCTGCTGAATCCCAGAGACTGGTCCTACTGCCTCGCTCGCACTTTCAGATAGGACTTTTCAGACATGTTCTCTCATGATATAATATATATAGGCCATGCTTTAAATCTTTACCATATTCCGTTTACATCGATCAAGTCTCAAGTGTGCAGCTAGTCCCTCGAGGCCAGATTTCAATATTTACTACTCGAGCCTGTAAAGTGTCGGCAGTGCAGGGATTGGCTTTTGATGTAATTGGAATAGACCTGTTTAAAGCTCCTGTATTTCAGGTACCTCCAGTCTCAGGTTAGAGAGTTCTTTCTGCTGTGAAGATTTTTTCCTTCCCTGACACAAATGTTCACCCTAGCTCTCATATTCACCAGTACTCATCTGACGCTTCACAAGTTGCCAAATGTCTACTCTAAACACTAAAAAACCCAGTTTCTGCCACTTTCTAAACTAAGTGTTAGAGGATAGCTGAAAATTAGCATGAGCACGTCTATCTGGGGCTGATCTAAAGATACTGAGCATTAACACTTTACTGGCTGCTATAAGCTGGTGGAGAAGCATGCTAGTTGTCTTCTGCAGTGGTGATCCTTGGTCTCCTGTGTCCTGAGAAGTAACCACCGAGGCCAGGAGCATGGCAGGCAACAGAGAACACCACTCCTGTCCTAACGCATTAAAAAACACCTGGAGGCAAAGGAAAAGTCACTTCTGTCAGCAGGTTGAATTTCATGGCAGAGGATGAAAGCAGCTCAGGCTTCCACCTTCCAAAGCGCCTGCTGCCTGTGCCTTCCTCCACTGTCCTGAAAACTGACCTGACTACTACTATTTATTTTTTTTCCTCTCAAATTCCTCAGCATTTTTTAAAAGCTAGTTTGTTGTTACCTGTTTTACAGAGTGACTGTCACACACAGCTCTGCTGCCCAGACTGAAATGGGTATGTGCCATATACATGAAGGAAAGGAAACCCCTGCTGATACTGCACAAGACAAACCATAATGTTCTTACACTATATGCCTTCAAATCTTCAACTACTCCTTGCCACCCCTCAACCTAAGAATAGTTTCTTAAACTTTTAAGAATAGCCTAAGAACTCTTAATAACCCTTAAGAATAGCTTCTTAACTTCCTTCTAAATTAGCTGAGTGCTCCTCTTTTGAACCATTCTGCAGTGACTGCAGACAGACTATTTAAAGCCAAGAAGATTAAATCAGTAAGAACAGAATGGTAGATAAGATTTCAAATTTCTAACACTAAAATATCTACTGCATAAGAATATTGTTCAGATATAAGCTGAAAATATATAATACACAATGAAGTTAAATAGCATTATTTGGTTCAAGATCTTTCTCTAAAAAGCAGGAAAAACTACACAGCCTTCTCAGTGAAGAAAACGAAAAGTTCATATAGTTTATATATATGTATATATGTTAGTTGATACGTACATCATTGAGTAAAGCAAATTCACTTTGCCTATTATTTGCCCCATCTCATCCAAGGGTTATCTGAGACACCTCTGAAGAGACAGTCTGCACTGCTTTCTCCTTCAAATATAAGATTAAGAATTTCAAATGAATCTCTTGAATAGAAGCCTCTATCCCTCCTTGGATGGCCTCCAGCAATGCGATGCAGGGACACAGGCTTTCGGCAGCTGGGAAATACCAGCAGATGCTAAATTCTGTAATGCGTGTCCTCAGCAAAACAGGCTCAGTACTATACTCAACCTGTCCACCACTCTCTAATCTGGGTTTACATAAGATCTGTATCAGATTCAAGGGTTTGCCGCTTATCTTCAGACTGCGTCTTGGTGTGAGTCCAGGAACACTGGACAAAGCAGTAGGTGTAATTGTCTCTGCTCCTCTGACACAGCGGCTCTCTAGCTTCTAATAAACAACTGAAAATTGCCTGTATCGAACCAGGTCCAAGGGAACAAATTCCTTTAGGAACTGAAGAGCACCACAGACCGCACCATGCTGTTCTACTTTTACATGTCTTACGTTTCACACACACACGTAACAATACAGATATTCATTAGATAAAATCCTCTTCTTGAAACTTAAAGTTTCAATATATAAATAAATCCTCTTCTTGAAACTTAAAGTTCAGCTGCACAAGATCTCTCTGGATAAAAGACATAAGAAGAAATAATAATATACCAGAGGTGTTGTTCACATAGCTGAGGATGCTGTGATAAGACCGTTGCATGCATGAGAGAAGAATCTGCACAGAATAAAATGTGCCTCAGAAAATAAATATGATTCTGCTCTGCTAATGGATCTTACAGATGGTTTTCAACTGACTTGTCTTTAAATAGCTTTAAGCAGGAGCTCAAAAACTGTAGAAGTATAGAACATATTTACTAGCTAATAAATAACATGATTTGTACAATAACTGTTTTAGTATAATAAGAGCTTTCAGGTGCTGGCAGTGAGATTGAGTTTGGGTCCATGCCACCTTTTAGTCACTAACATAATGATAAATGTAGCCCATTTGTTATACAGCAAATATACCACAATCTATAATCACTATAATCAGCCTAATATATATGTTGGAACCTGGCTAGACAAAGGAGTTCAGAGAGGCCAGCAGCCTTATACTGTGCAAGCCTGTATTTTAAGCGTTGTCCAAAATCCTCATCTACTACAGGCTGAAATGCAGACAAAAAAAAAATCTCAAGAAGGTATAATAAATGGTCATCTAGTTACATGTATGAATGTCTTGATATACTAAAAACATTAAGTTTTGTTGTAGAGTTGAGAGGTGTAGCACATACCCAGAAAGACAAACCTGTTGTGAGCAGACTCAGACTTGGAAAATTTAAACCTCTTGAAATGAAAGGAATATTGAAGAAAACAGGAGGAGTGGGAGTGAGCAAGTGAGTTTAACAATCTTCCATCCTCCTCCTAAGTGCCAAGTAAATGCTGTTTATTTATTTGAATAGTTATGAGCTATGGTATTGCTGCTGCCAAAGAGACAGACATGTACTCCCCATACATAATGTAACCAATGAAACGTGGGAAAGAATGCATGAAAGGTACAATTTAATATAAACAAAATTTGAAACATGGAACCCTGGCTATTATACTAGTCAAGTATGGTTTTTAAACTTAAGACCATTAAAAACATTTCATATATATGTAACATAAGTGTTTCAAGTGATAAAGTAACCAGTAGTTCCCGATATTAAGCAGCTTAGTTTGTGTTAGCTGACAACCGTTATGATTAAATGCAAGAAAGTGAACAATGTTCTAGGGGATTCCTCAGCAAAAGTAAGATACCATGTATTACAGATTTCAACTTTTAAATATTTGCTATATTTCTATATTAGATAAATAACGGCCCATACTCTACCATTCTCTACTATAGACACATTGCATGAATTCAGATAAATGTTTTACATTGTTCCTTCTCTCATTTATACCTTTAAAAATGTGCAGCTATGATTTATGCTTTTGAGGATGGCATAATAGAATTTGACATTTTCCAGCTGAGGTGTGGCCTAGTTCCAGCTCCATGCTTCATTACATTGTACTCCCTTTGAGAGGATGAGAAGAATAAAAATAGCCAGGTTGTTAAAAATGTAAAAAGGCATAAATGAATTCTCACCAGATGTCCTCTTCAATTGTCATTTTCATAAAATTATGGTTGTTAAACTTTTGCTTACTAGAAAACACCAGAAATCAATATAAGCTATGAACAGCGTATCTGAAGGGGTTGTTCCTACCTCACTAGCATCCTCTCTTCTTTGGATTCTCCCATAATTTAAAATCTTATTTAAAATAGTACCAAAGCTGCCTATTAATGTGAAGAAAACTCACAAATACATGCAAGGTAGTAGAAGTCTGATGACAGTCTCATGTATGTATTTAGAAGCATCAAGAATTTGAACCCATGGGTTATTTTCTTTGTTTTTCAAAGCAAAGTGAACTTGGAAAAATGCAGATACAAAAATGAAAAATGGCTCAACAACCCACATTCCACTCCTTTTGATAACCCACTGGAAGCTTTCCTGACCCTTCTTTGTCAGGCTCAGCTACAGCGCGTTCCTGCTCCCTGGGAAGCAGTTCTTGAGCAGCGACTCCCACCTGTGTGTGGTGCAGGAGCCAGCAAGTGAGGGCGGCATATTGCAGCCGTCAGAGCAAGAGCCAAGGGGACGAGCCAGCTCCTGGCAGTGGGCCTGGGCCTCGTCCTCCCTCTGGATGTAGATCTCGTTCCCTGCCCAAGGCTCCCTGGATATGCAGATATAGAAACCTGTGGCTACCTGGCCCGCAAGGCACTTGCACACCAATCCACCTGCTCCATGCTTCTATACGACTCTCAGCAGGTACCACTGTCCATCCCCAGCTCACACGGTCATGGGACAACTCAAGGGACTGTCCAGGCCCTGGCCGCACACTTTATGGATGTGGTGCTATGCTTTATATATAGTGCCATAAAACTATAGGATGTCTTAAACCAGAACTAGATTATAAGGATTATAAACACAAAATGCTATCTGTAAGTTAAGAAAGTAAATAGTTTAATAACTTTTAACACGCTGTCTTTTTGGGAAGGAGCAAATGAGAGTGTAAGCAACACATAAAATGCGCTTTCCTTATTCTGCTGGATGTTTTTATCTTAACATCAAAACAGCTGGTTTGGGCACTTTCTGTACTTTTCAACCATATTGATGTGGAACAACAGCAACAGAACAGCTTCACAATTCATTCAAATCTTTGTGCTGAATTCCAATTCAGTTTTGCTGAATGCTGTACCAAATTTTAATATTCAAGTATCAAAACTATTTTATGGCTGTTCTCTCACTGTAAGATGAATGCAAAATAACTCTTTGAAAACAAAAATCGGAATTATGTCACTTGCAACTGTACGGGCTCCTGCACATGGATGGACTTGCTTGCTGAATGTCATAGGAAGTTTGGGATGAAGATTTCTGCTGTCTCCAGAGAAAGTGCTGTTCTTTGTTCATGAAAGTTGTTACAAACAAGATAGCCAAGAAGAAAGATTTGTCAGCTTCTCTCTGAATGGCAAAAGGTTGAGTAGATTACTCAATATTTGTCAGACTTGAGGTGATTGCCTGTCACTACACGGGGAAGTAAATAGTATTGACAGCTTTATGAGATCAAAATTCAAAGCCTGCAAGGATACGTATCTGCATCACACAGCACATCACAAAGACCTTCTGTTTCAGGAACCTGTCTCTTGTCTAATACTGCTCTTAGTTTCTCCAGGCTAGGGTGGAAACAGCTATAGGAGAAAAGCACAAGGAGCCTGGATTTCCTTTCGAATCAGTGACCTATTCCTAATAGCCTTGGCTTCTGAATGACGAGGGCATCTGATCTGCTACAAATGCAGAGAGGTGAAAAGCAGAATAACAGGAGGGGTCAGAAAACTTTTGTTTAAATAATCTGGTAAATTGAGGCCTGAACGTGAAGAGAAGTGGGAGTAAATAGAGAAAGAAAAACAGCATGTGATTGGAAAGGGGAAGAACAAACCGCAGGGGTAAACTGAGCTCCAATTAGAGAAAGAGGAGAGGATGGAGCTTATTTGATTGAAAAAAAAAAAGAGGGCTGGTATCAGGGGAGGGCTTGGAGCTACTCAGCTGAAAGGAAACCAGATCTGGTCACTGGACTTGTTAGAGTGGCTTATAGACTGGCACAAGAGGCAGCACAGTGGGGCTTGTAAGCAAAGCTGAGGTTGCAATGTGATGTAGATGAGGTGAATCAGACTGTGGAAAGAAATGACATAAAGAGATAGATGGTAGGGAGGAAACCAGGACTCCCCCAATTCAGTGGAATGAGCACTATCAGGTAGATTTTGCTCCTGGTTTCACAGAATCACAGAATTGTGAAGAGTTGCAGAGGACCTCTAGAGAGCATCTAGTCCAACTACCCCGCTAAAGCAGGATGGCCTAGAGCACATGACACAGGACTACATCCAGGTGGGTTTTGAACACCTACAGAGAAGAGGACTCCACAACACCCCTGAACTGCCTGTTCCACTGTTTTGTCACCCTCATAGTAAAGAAGTTTTTTCTCATAGTTGAACAGAACTTCCTCTGTTCCAGCTTGTGCCCATTGCCCCTTGTCCTCTCACTAGGATCACTGAAAAGAGTCTGGCTCCATCCTCCTTGCACTCACCCTTAAGATACTTGTAAGTATTAATAAGGTCTCCCCTGTCTTCTCTTCTCCAGGCTAAAGAGTCCCAGCTCACTCAGCCTTTCATTTCCGTCTAGAAAGGGAAAGTGTACTTTTACTGGTGGTTACTCTAAAAGCTCTTCAAAACAGGTCTCTAAGTGGAGTTAAACACCCAAACATGTTGGAGAAGCAGGTGGGGGTGATTCTAGATTCATACAGGAGGAATAGCATGTATATACCTGCATGTACATATATAGGCTAGGAAGGAAAGAAAACAGCAAACAGAAAACAATTCGTAAAGTAGAGAGGTTGTTCTTACCACCTCAGTTGTTTCTGGAATGAAGATGTCATTGTAGATGGTTTATACAGTAAAATAAATTAAGTTTGCTTAGACAATCAGCATGAACAAACACTGCAGCAGGAGAGCTATTCACCAGTATGTTATTGTCTGAGTAGCGTGAGCAATTCTTTCCTTTAAAGAAATATGGTTTTGGTAACTGTGCTTTACAGTAGTGTCTCTGACTACTCGAGTACTTCCAACAAGCAGACATTTACAGTATCTACCTTGATATTTTCTTACAATAATGCTATGGGCTATGAGATCTACTGAGAACATTGAGAGGGGTATTGCTTTTTGTGGTGTCTTTTTTTTTTAAAATCTACAGCTATGCCCACACACAGTACTATAACATCATCTACTAAAAATGTGGACAATATCGTCTGTTATATAAACAGTAGGCTGAAAAATACTACTGGTTAAGAAAGAGGCTGCTAACTAAACTGCAGGCAAGAAACAGGTAACTTAATCACTGACCTCTGTAGTTTTCATTATAAAATTATACAGGTCTGGGAGGAAAAAAGGAGAAAAAAAAAAGTGAAGCATATTTAAGTCTACTCAGCAGAGGAATGCAGCTTAATAGTCAAATATCTGTCTTCATCTCCCATCTTTTACCTCAAGGTTTGGAAGTTTCAAAAATATGGATGCTTTTATTTCTCAGCTCTTACAGGCTTTGGCATGAACTTCCTGTAAGCACGGAAGTCAATGGAAAAATTCAGATCTTTCTGCTAATGTTGTGATCTTTGTAAAACTGACAACTGTAAACTTTGGTACACAGTTTCTCTCTTCACAATAACATGTTCAGAGATAGGATCGTTTTCTAGAACCACAGAAAATGATGCAAAATAATTGCAGCCTCATAAACCTTCAAAATGCAAATACTAAATGATAAGAATATCCTCTCTACAGTCTTTTCACTGGCAGTATGCAGTATTATTCTGCTTGTTTTAAAAGGAGAAACTACTTACGTTACCTTATCACATTAGCAAGTCTCTTAATTAAAGCTATATCTGCATTATCATCTAACCATCATTTCAAGTCATTAGCATGACTGAAATGACCCATAAGATTTTAAATACAGTAACATAAGCAATGATTTCAAGGATGAAATATCTGTGACTTTAGAATTATTAATTTACAGGAAAAAAAAATAATGAAATGTTTAGGTCTGTCAAAATAAACCTTAATTCCTTGAAGGCTTCTTTCCAAGGAAAAAAAGCAGATCCCACCTACCTGCTTTTAACTGATGAGAGCTTTTATTACAGAGACAAAGCAAAATATAAATGCAGACCCAACTACATCCCAGAAATCTTGCTTTCAAAAGTATCACTGAAAAAAACCATACTCTGAAAAGGGAATTAAAGGTTTCCTGGGAATAGCTAGGACCTCAGTAAAGATATTATAATGTGGCATTTGATGTTCTAGAGGGATTTCAACAAGTTTTGCATGGTCAAATTCCATTAATAAGTTGGCTTTCTTCCAAGGCTGTGTGTGTCCCTCTCATCTGCCATCGTGCCCTAACTGTAAGGAAACCTCACCTCACCTGCTCAGTCACATCTTAGCAATTTTAATTGCTTTTTCTTGCTCGTTACAGTACCAAACAGGCTTAGAAAAATCCCAGTATCTTATAATGCAGATTATGCGGGTTATGAGTAGAACAGTAACAATTTTGGTGGTGTTGTAAGAGGATTATAGAGCATATCGGTGGGGAAATGCCATGTGGATGGATATTAATGATGATGGGAGGGGGAAGAAGAGAGAATCGATGGAACCAGGTTTTTCAAGTAACTATTCAGGGAGAACCACCATTGCAAGTATTGTCACTACGGTGTTCTGTAATGGATGGGGTTTATTCTCAAGCTATGCTAACGTTTGAATTATAAATACCTGTTTACCGTTCCTTTCATTTTGCAAAGCTTGACTACGTGCAGGCTTAGATTATAGCACGTTCTGAGCAAGCCTGACTCACAGTTTTTAGCAGATGACCTTTAATTAGTGGGAAGATATTCTATCCATATCATATTCGTTCACTTGTCTTACTGGGCATTAGATGGCTGCTGTGAAGCATAAAGGATTTTTTTTTTGTCCTAATCCCTGTGATGTGACATGATTAATGAGATGAAATTCCCATTTGGAGTTTCCTACCAATCAATAGGCAGATGGGCAGTAGTGGATGTCGAACAACAAGACAGCAGGAGTTGCTTAAGCTCTCGCTACTTTCACAGAGGAAAAATATTTAGAGACATAATTTAAAGGAACAGATAATATCCCCCTTTCACATTTCTCTCCTCCTTCGGTAACTGTTTCTTTGTTTTAAGTGTACATAGGCAAAAATGCTATCTTACGTATACATACCATATTAAGTTAAAATAAGTATATTTGAAAATCTTATGAATGTCACTTATGCCAAGTATTGAAAAAAATTTGCAAAACAGCAAATCTGATTTTTCTTCACCTCTATACAGATATAAACAGCTACATCAGAGAAGTCAACAGAAATACAAACCATTTGAATAAAGCCAACGTAAATATAAAATTAAGCCAGAGATTATTTTCGTCTCATTTTTTTTTAATTACTCTAGTGAAAAATCAAATAAATTTTGCATATTTTACAAAACAAACCCTTTTCCAGGCATTTCAACATCCTACCCCCTGACTCTGCAGTCTTTGTTACCTAGTAAATGACATATAAAATGAAATAAAGGAATAATCTTCTATATGTTATTCTCAGCTGTGAAAAAAATGTGATTTAAGATTACAAAAACCATGTGATTTTAAGTCGTTACAGTTTAAGGTTTCTCTTTCTTGCTAGTAGAATTCATTTATAAGCATGGGTAATTTATTAAAAGGAATTATACTGTGCAATTTTACCTTTCTATGTCCCAAGATTAAAAAAAAAAAAAGAGTTGAATACCTAAAATGGAATGATAAACTGAAAGGAAAAACATGGCAGACTGGTGGATCTTTGCCAACCAGATTAAATCTGAAGAAATAATGCAAGTTTCCAAGCAGTAGTAGCAACAGGTTTCAGGAGACTTCTTTCATAGCCCTCATGTTGATGCTTATTTTCTTCTGGGCAATACTTTTCTTCTCCTTTCACATAGGAGTATTGATATTTAGTTATTTTGTATGTGTAAATGATTTATCTTCTATTTTTTTCTCATTGCCTTGCTCTCCCTCCCTCTCTCTAAGATGCACACAGAGTAAAATTCATAACACACTCTTCCTAATGAACAAACTCCCACCGAGCACCAAAGTGCTTAATGATGCTCAGCAGGCAGAGTTCTGCAGTTCCCCTATGTGAGCCAATATATAATCACACTACAAGTTAAAATAATATTTAGATTGCCAGGAGAAACACTAGAAATGTAAGACATGCTAGCTTTCAATTTTTCCAAACTTTAATTCTGTTCCTTTGTGTGTTCATTCAATTTAATTGGGAAAAAAAAAAAGAGGTACACTGGATAAAGTATATGTGACTGTGAAATTAAAATCTTTTTTGTGAGACAGTCAAAGTAAATTTAGACAAACTGCTTTCAATCAGCCTTCAGTAGTTTGCTACATACTCTGTTTCAAAGAGTTTTATATAGGTAGTACTTGCTACATATATTTATCTCATCTTCTTTTCCTTAGTAATGTCTATAGACCAGGTTTTGCAATTAATCAGCTCTATAGGTACAATCTCACATGCAATGAAGTTTACAATTATTAAAAAAAGCTTTTGAAGTGGTCCTTTATTAGGGATTTCTTAAATCAGAACTGGCACTTAGAAAACTAGCTACTATGGACCATTTACAAGCGTCTAGGTCTGCTATTTAAATATATATCAATTTATCCCTGGAAAAATAAAACAAGCAGACCCTTAGAGCGGATGGTGGTAGGTCACAGCTTGTTCTCATCTGCTGGAAAGTTAGGAAGATGTAGTTGACACAGGTAAGACACTGCAGGTCCCCTTTATGTCCTCAGGCAACCCGGGTTCCCTCCGATCTTGCCTGAGGGGGGGGAAGCTGGTGAACAGGTGAATGAGTGCACTGTGTTGACTTTTTTCTCAGATCCGTATCCTTGTGTTCCCTCAGTGTGAGGGATCCTGAATAGTTTATTTTTTTGCAGGAGTAATTGATGTATACAGGCGTGGTCTGAAGTAAGCTATGGATTTCAGCTACAGGCTGGCCTCCACCAGTAGTTGCTGAGACAGCACATGACTGGGGCACCCAGAGTTTCACGGCTGGTGTCCAGAAACCACAACCAGTTTAGAGAGAGGGGTGCTCAATAGCTTGTTGAATCTTCAAGAAATGGCAAAGGCCAGGAGAAGAATCAAGAGACTTCTATTAATTTGGCGAAAGTCCCATCAATTGAGTCCAAGCTCTGTCACTGTTATGGTCCCATGCCAGTGGTTGTTGACTTTATGGGGAAAAGCAAGGGCACATCTGTAGCTACATTTATTTAAAGGAACATATGTAGGACTATTCTGTGGCTCCTGTGTTGATAACAGAGCATCTTTTCCTCATCTGTTCAGTGATGCTCCTAAAAGATGAGCATGAAAAACATCATAGGTGAATAAGATGTGTAAGAACAGCTATGGTTTAGGGGGATGGTGAATGGGGCAGCAGAAGGTGCATGCCTACACCTCCATACATGGACATATAGCAGAGGAACCGCTACTTTGTTAGGTGGTTTAAGAGATTATTGGATTAGGTGACAGACAAGCAATGAAGACATTTTAAGAGATTTAATTATATAGTACATCACATCCAGCTGTAAGCTCTGTGAAATCAGATAGCCAAGAGCAAGATTTTCAATTTTCACTTTGAAGTCTTACTTCACGCTCAGGGTTTTCTTCATGAAAAGACAATAGTCATTAGTGTGTCAGTTCAGCAAAACAATTAAGCATACTAAACCAATGTACTCAAATGTTTTATTTATTTATGGTGAGGTTCACTTATATGCATCACCACTTACTCTGATGTTTTTCTTCTTTTTTTTTTGCCTTTGGATTCTAGTGCTATACATAGTTGCAAATTAGTTTACATATTTCTATTCTCTAGATTCTTTATCATGTGTCAGTATGGAGCAAGTTCTGTTGAGAAAGTTCACACTATGAACGTCTTACCACTTTCTGAGCATTAGTATTTTTTTTCTGCTCTAAAAATTATAGCGTTCAGTTAAATCCTGCAAACTTTCTCTCTTTCACATTGATATAGTTAAAACAACAAGAGCCACACAGCTGAAGAGCTGGCTAGAACAGACAAGAAAGCTTTTTTAGTTTCCCTCTGGAATGACATATCAATTATATATTGAGGGTCTGATTTCCTAAAAGGCTAAATTCAGGAAATACTGGGATTTCACTCGTCTTTGTATTTGACCACAGGCTGAACTTGGATGGGTTCCCAGAGCCAACAAATGCTTCTACTGCATTGACCACCCAACCTCCTAAAACGCTCCATTAAAGGCCAATGCTTATTATTTATCCACTGCTCATTCTGTGTGTAACCTGCAGTTTTCCCTGTGGTAACGCATGCAAACTTTGTCACAAATATACACACCTTTAGTGTATTTTTTTCCTTATTGATTTTTTAATTTCTTGATTTATTGCAGGAACTCTGGTTCAGTCCTCCTTTTCCTGTTCCTCAACCATCGCAACACTTAATGGAATATAAGAAGTAATTTCCCCACTACTGATTATGTAACAGGCAATGCATATAATTCTTATCGGAATGTAATTATTTGTTTAGTACTTGCATGTGAGGACATCTTGCAAATACCTTTGAGAAATTCTGTAAGTCTAGCTCTTACTATTCACATTATTTCACTTAAGTGAGGAGGAAGAGTTTTAGTCATGTAATTTTGACTGCAATGACTGAATAAATAGTTTAAAATAAAACAGTTTAACATAAAAAAATGGTTTGGAAAGTGAAGACCATAATTTTCCTATTGATAATTATATATATAAGAATACATTTATTTGTGGTACATCAATTTGTTGAGTATAAGAGCCCATTCTTGTTTTAAAGAAGTGCTCTGGAAGTATGTGAAGTTGAAAAGCCCAAGTTTGGATATTAACAACAATGCCTCAGGTTAAGAAGAATATTTATTCCAAACCTCTTTTGAGAAGTGGGAAGAGTCTAAGCTCTGTCTCCTAGATTTGGGGTTTTTTCTTCCCATTGCAAAATAGCAGAAAAAGACTGATTATTTTAAGGTATTTCAGTAGGTAATAAGAGTACTCTTGCTATGCAAAAAAAAAATATTTTGAGAGATAAAGACTCTTGTTTACAGAAGGAAATGGAAGCTAAATTGCTTGAAAGAAACTTGTATTTATAAACATAAACTTTTACTGTTATAAGGGAATAAGGATGTAGTTGTAAGGGGGGGGAAATGGGCAATTACTCTTAACTTTTGCACCATTAACACTTGTGCTGTGTGGCAGGAAGAATAAATAAGGTTTTGTTTCAAAGAAGCTACTTCTGAGCTGGCAATTACAGCTACTGCCTCAGGCTCCCGAAGAAAAAAAGCTTTCAAGTGCCAAACTCAGCTGAGGTTGTTGGATTAAATAGATGTAAGTAGAAGTTATTTCACAGGCAGAAACAGGCTTGCTCTACCCCTGCTTAGCTAGATGACTAAAAAACATTTTTAATACAATGTTGAACTGACTTAAAAGAGTCTTTTAAAAACCAGAGTATACCAGCTTGGGACCAAGGTTATCACTGAGGTTCAGCATGTAGTGCCCATGCTCACGCAGCTCTGCTTAGCTTGGAGCATGGGCAGAGCAAGACTATTCCTGCAATGAACCATACGCCAGTGTGGTATGAACCACTGCTCTGGTTCTGCTTGCAGAGATATGCAGGAGGCCTATCTGCTTCCACCAAGGTCACGCTTATCCCTGTCACTCACTTCTGATAGCAAGAGTTTCAATACCCATGTTTTTCCTCAGCTTTTTGAATTAAATGTATTTTTCTCCTTCAGGAGTGTCAAAGACCTTGTGGCACATGCAATACCCACCAAAAAAAAAGTTCTCTTAGTAATAATTTCACCTTGTTGTGAGGAAACAATAGCTTATCTGTTCTCATGGACTAGCCAAGACCACTTGGTGGTGGGGAAGATGAAGAGGAGTTCTCTATTTCTCTACAGTGACTTTTTAGGAGGAATTATCATTACCTGCCTGAAGAATTCACAGGAATCCATCTCTGTTCTTTTATATGTCTATATAAAGCTACAGACATTCCCCAACTCCTTCTGTCAGGTGGCTCTGAACCAAAGTCCACTGCCCACTGCTTTCACTGGGTTCAGGTCATACAACCTGAAGTATCAGAAAAACTAAGGAAAAGGGCTCGCCTCCAACGACTCATCAGTGAGCAATAAAGATAAAATTAGTAAGTTCCCACCAAAATCCTGAAAATATATACTTACATGTGATCTGTATGTTACATATATATTACATTTGAGTAAACTTGGATTTTGGTTTTATTTTATAAGCCTGTTTATAATGTCTGCAAGTGTTATCAGTTTTCACATACCTTGCTTCATAAGGAAAACTTGAAATAGTTTTGTAAAAACAGTCACCTGAAGAAGAGTCCTACTGTATGTTCAGACATAGGAATATGTGTCTTGATTTTCAAGTGCATGAAGCTCCTTTGGCTCCCCATAAAATAAACAAAAAATATCAGAGATTAATGCTTGTAAAAATCAGATGGTCTTCATGTGTTGAATAATTCAGCAAAACAATTGATGTGGAAATTCCTTTAAATTAAAAAAAAAACAAAACAAAAAACTTTGTTCTCTAAAAAGAAAGACAATTAAGATTTGCTTGCATTTATCTCTTCTTAATCAAATATAGGGTGGTCTGCTTCAGATATCTAGCACTTCCCCTCCAATAGAGGCTTGATTGGAAGCCATACAAAACGCATCCCATTTACCCTTTTAAACTTAGTCATTGAAGATCTGAAGACCCAGTAAGTCTCCCAGCTAAAAACATCCCTCATTCCTTTAAAATGCAAGTTAATACATTGGGCTTTATATTCCTCCAGAAAAACACCTGTCATTTGAAAAATCAGAAAAGACCTAATTGCCCTACTTAAGACTGTCCATGACTTGGGAAAGGGGAAAATCTATTTTGTGTCAAACCCAGGCAACTGCAAAGGCACATGAGGAGTTGCTGAAGCTCATTACAATGTAGCAGAAATGCAGGTCTAATTAACATAAGAAACTAATCCAAAAGAAAATCCCATCCACATACGTGAAAATAAACCTGATGCATTTGAAATTCAGCCAACTACAAATTAATTCAACATAGATTACAGATACAGGGGAAAGACTCCAGCAGAGTAACTGGCATTGTACTGGTATATATGCCAGGAAGATTCCCTCTTATCCTGTATCCCCTCCCACTCACCAAGATGAATTACAGTTGTGCACCATATGTTCCAGCAAGAAACGGAGCAGTGGTCAACCTCTTATTCTTGATCACGGTGATTTCTTTATAAATTAATTTGTGTTATGTCTGCAACTTCTTCCCAAACTATTGATTTCGAAGACAGCTGTGTTGTCATCTTGCAAAAGTGTGAGGAATCTTATTATTGGACCATCATATATGGCTGCTGGTGGCCTCAATGCTAGCATCCAGGCTGGTGCCACAGCAGTGTACCTGGCACTACAGGAATACCAGTATAGCAGCAAGAAGGATAGAAAAATGCCTGAACTCTGTCAAAACAAGATGGGGACAGGCTGGAGAGGGTCCAGAGAAGGGCCACAAGGATGATCAGGGGACTGGAAGACCTGCTGTATGAAGATAGGCTGAGACATCTGGGCTTGTTCAGCCATGAAAAGAGAAGGCTTAGGGGAAACCCTATTAGCATGTACCAGGACTTGTAGGGTGGCTACCAAGAAGATGGAGACTCCCTTTTTCCAAGGAGTCACATGGAGAAAACAAGGGGGAATGGTTGAAAGTTGCTCCATGGGGGATTTGGGTTGGAGTACGGAAGACAATTCTTTACAATGAAAACAATCAAACATTGCAATGTGGTGGACTCCCCTACAATGGGCAGTTTTAAGACTCAACTTGACAGGGTGTTGGCTCATCTCACTTAAACCATTTTTTTTATTTATTTCTTACTTAAAAGGTTGGACCAGATGATCCTTGAGATCCCTTTCAACCTGGCATTCTACGTTTCTATAAAATAAGAAAAGCCAGAGAAAAGCACTGTGCTGGTGTGGCTATAGACACCAGTAGCCAAACTAGCTTTACTGTGAGCATTGCTCTGTGTTGTGGAGCTACAAGATGACTACAGGTATGTCTACAAACTCTTATCATGCATATGATAACCAATGGTGTGAAGGCTGTTCTGACAGAATCCTGATGGAAAAGATTTTGTCTGCTGCTGCAAACTCACAATACTATGTTGATTCTTAGGGTCTGTTTCTGTGAAGCTTCTATGAAATAAAGTATGAATTCACAGAGCTCTAGTTATCCTACAGAATTACTGCCCAGGACTACCTTGATATAAAATCTCTTACCACATCATAAGCATAGAAAATTCACATCGTAGCCGCTGACAGAGTCATTATGTCAAAGGTGTTCAGAAATATCATTTTATCTGCCAACTACAACCAGGTGCAGAGTAGTCAGTCACACTTGGTAGAGTGCAAGTACCTGAGCCCTAGCATTTGAATAAAGTAACTTTGGAAATCCTGCTCCTACTCAGCCTGCTGAGCAGGGAATATTCACGTCTTCATGCTGGAGGAAGAACCACTTTTCTTCTCTTTATTGCTATAGTCTCTAGATCTCAAATTATCTGAAATACTGTCTTAGTTTAAGTTCATATTGCTCTGCCCTTCAGGTCACAGCAGATGCCAGGGCCAGAATATCCTCTAAAACACTGGCAGATGTTTGTTTGAGTGGACTTTTATAGGTCTGAAGCCTCATTAGTTGTTTTCATGACCTGAATACTAATTTAACAGAGTGATTCTTAGGCTCTGGATCTGAATACTCACGAAATTCAGACAAATTTCAATCTATAGGTACTAGTTATCATTATTTAGAATAATATGGATTTATTTAATAAATATCTTTTATGCTAATAAACATTCTGTTTAAGTATAGGATAAAATTAATGAAATCTCTATAGTAAAGCTGTGTATTTTCAGACAAGATGTCCCAGGAAAAAATAAATTGTTGGGTCAAGTGGCAAATGAAAGATATTCAGGATTGGTAACACCTCATTAAAAACCATTTCAGCTGCCCTAAGGCAAGATGTTAATACACAGTAATTGTCTACCCAGAGTGAATCTTTTTCCAGTTACATGAATAATGCAGAGTAACTATTTAAATATGCGTGTATATATCTTTAGTAGATTCACTATAGCTTCAAAATTAAAGACATTTTTTTTCATGGTTTATGCTACTATCACAAGTTCACGAAGAGGAGAAGGAAGGATAAAACCACTCTCCTCTTCAACTGTAAGCTTCACTTGCAGAAAACAAAGTATGAAAATAATTTAATTAGGATATCTGTGAATCCCAAGGAATTAGTGCTGCTGCTACATCTGCATTCATCTTGTTGCTCCAATAGAACTGTAAACAAATAATAGGAAACCAGTAATAATTTAAACAGTGTGACTGATGTCTATCACTGTACTGCAGAAAATTACAAAATGTTTTCTGATTTCCTATGTAAAGTTTTTTGTGCGTTCAGCATTTTAACAAGTATCAGTAAGTAATGGAAGAAAAGTGCTTTTAATGTAAGTTAGCTCAAATTTTGATAAATGCCAAGTACCCTCACAAACAGAAGGCAATCTCCATCTTCAAACCACCTACAGAAAAAGAATTCATACAGCATCATCCTTAACAATAAATAAATGATGATAATGTTGCTTTCATTATTCTGCTATATTCAATCTTCTTTTAAATGTTGATTGGCTCAATCCTACAAGCACTCTGTACACCAGAGTGCTGACCCCAATCCCAGGAAGCAAAAAAGATCCAGAGGCAGAACCTGAAGCTTCCTAAAGGCACTAATACGAGTATAAAAATGATGCTGGATACCTTTTAAAAAAACACAAACAACCAAAATCACAACTTCCCAAGGTGGACTTCACTTAGTTGCATCAGGATTCCGGAACACTGAAGGAATGAATAGGAAGAAAAAACAATCAATTGCTGTAGCAAAGTGAGAAAACTTCAGTAAGAATCTTCCTGAAGAGTAAGTGAGGTTCAAAACAGTAACAATATACATACGCTCAAAAAAACCGGTAGAATTTTCCAAGTTAGAGATAATATGCAAAACTTGGGGTATCTACAACACATTACAGTATGTGATAATGCTTTTAATACATGGCATACTGAGCTTACTTATAACATCAAAGAAAGCAGTATGATTTTCTTAATAAAGTGATTTTGTTTAAAGTAAGTGTATATTATGATGCATTGTGTTAATTATATAGTGATTCTCAGCTGCTCACATTTTAAAAATTAGTAATGAAGTTATGCTGACATCTGCAAAAAAACCATAGCAACCATGCAGAAAAAAAGACATATAAGACAGCACCAAAATATAATCTCAGAGGTGCAATAGGATTCAAATTTGCAAATAGAGCGGAAGAGTTACAAGAAAATTAAACTAAGCCAAACAAGACTTAAATGTGTCATCACAAAAAGATATTCTAGAGGAGAAAATCTTGTGACAGATTTATCCATCTCAGAATAATACTTTGATCATATGTTTCAGACTTTGAGCAGCTGGAGAAAGGAAGTTTGCATTTCTGCTTGGATTACTATTTTATAAACAATTACCCAATTTTTTGGAAAAGCTGAAGTTCTTGACACTACTTCCTGAAATTGATACTTCACAAGATATTTTAGGAAAGCAGAAGTCTTGATATGCACTTAACATTGAAATTAGTAGCTTACAGCTTGGGCCAAGAAAATTTGTATCACTGTTCTCTAAAATAATTTGTACAAAAATACTTTTGGCCGCAACCACTAGATCAATGAGACACGAGTTGTGTATTCTAATGCCGATTTTAAGTTGAAAACAAGACTTAATACAGTGCTCCAGAATATTACTGTCATATACAAAGATTTTGTTATTTGTTGTTTCTTCTGTGCCTGCTCTACTGTAAATAGCTCAAAGACATGATCTCCAATGTGCAATCTAGAATATTCTGTTTCAGGTGAACAGGAACACGTTACCACTGGATTGGGTTTTTTCCATCGACAAGAGACACAGTGGGTGACACTTGCTGCTCAAAGGCTTGTCATTCCCCAAAATAGCCCAATCTTTAGAATTAAGTAAAACTTCCTGCTAATTTCTGGTAGTCTATATTGAAAGGTTTGTATTAATTAGCATACAAATATAATTTAAGTAACTGTAAATTGCCTTAGTAAAGAACCTTTTATGCTCAGGAAAGACAATTTCCTCTAGTAACTACATAATCCTGTTGACCTCCCTGGGTCCTGTAACAATAAGCCACACAGGGCAGGAATCCATAGCGTGGTACGCGGGGAATTGAAGTCTCTGTTGTGTTAGTGAACAAGCTGCTCTTTTAATTAGAATTCTTAGGCTATATATTTCACTGTCTCTATTCTGAACTCATGACCTAATCAAACCAGGAGAGGAAAAAATAACAGGAAAAGAAACAGTGAAGTTAGAGTAATGAGACTGATCAGAATCCACAAAAAAATGATAGGTTAAAGATGTTACCACAAAGGACAACAGAGAATGAGGGAGAAATACGCACCCAGAGGACATTTGCCTCATCTCTCCTGTGTTGACTCTCCACTTTTTAATTTAAATTAGATATGTCAGGATCCTGCTTTACATAAGGCAAGTTTTTGAACCGTGCTCCACTAAAACTACAAGGGAATCCCCAAGCTCAACCAGTGGATTCATGGATGTCATGAATCACAGTATCGATCTGCTGCTGAAGTTACTGCTTCCAAACCACAGGAACAACAAAACACAATTCCATGTTTTATTGTACAAAAGTCCTCCCTACTATTTATTTTCAGTGTCTTACTGAATAGCCATCTCCAATTTAAGGTTTCCAAGCAGAAGTTGAAAGGAATAGCAGGCTGCTACTATTTCCTACTTTTCTAAGTGAGCAGCATTTGTATGTCTCAGTCACCAGTATTATTTTCAGTCTTGAAAGCTTTCACCAAACTACTGTTTCTAACATGTTTACATTACACTATTCAAGTTAGCTGGAACCTTTCTCTCAAAAAAAACCCAGCACAAATCAATGTCTAGTAAAAGCACTTTCTTGGCACTTACTGACCTGATTAAGCTTCCTGTAAAATGTAATAAACTAAGATAATTTGCAGAACATTGTTCAAAAGTGATTTTTTTTCATCTCAAATATTACAACATTTAATTTTCATATTCCTGTCATTTTTATGACAAGTAATAGTGATGTAAATATGACTAAAGCTGTAATCTGAAAGTCCCCTGACTGCCCAAACAAGCCATGTACGTCTTAGTGATAGCAGAGAACACTATCTGGGTTTCCACGGATTTTTGAAAGTGTCGGTATCAATGCTAGCAATAGGTAACAGGTAAGTCCTGTGCAGTCTGAAGCCCTCTGAAGAAATAGGGAGCTGTGGTGCTCTCCTCTCCCATTGATGTGTTTCAGCCTTGATTTGTAAAGTCTGCAAGCAAAGATAGTTCATGCCTTACCATACCCTTGGCCTTCCCTGCTGGGAATACCAACAAGAACATCTCATCTCCATGCGATATTTAATCTCGACTCTAAGCCCCTCAAAGCAGAGATCACATCTACTTGTCTGTAAAACCTAATGTGCACATATGGCAAAGAACAAATAGTAAAAAGGATCACAGGCAATATGCGATGCTAAGTCTTGTTTACCTTTCCAACATGAGCATATATTTACGCCACAATTACTTTCCAGAATACTTAAGCCAGATAAAGCCCACGCGGCTCTCATCAAAATGCACACAAGGGTGATGTGACACCATTCAGGGTAGTAACATGAAGTTTATCAGCAACCTTGCTGAGGCAGAAGTACTCTGTTAATATGTTTGATGTTTAAAGGCTAGTTAGGAAGACCGAATCCTATGTTTTATCCTAATGTATATCTGATGTGACAGCTGCTACCTGATTTAAGGAGACCTGGAGAAACTCCAAAACCAGAATTTAAAGTGAGGAATGACAGAAATCTTCAGCTTTTCAAAGTTTTTTTCCCTGTTTCTTTCTTTCTCCAGTCAAAAAGTAGCTGCTCACTGTCAGCAATGCGCTACTGAGAATTCTTAATCTGTGACTAGGGATCTGGAAAGAATGATGTTACTCAGCAGTGTGCTAATCACCTGACCACGGCAGTTAAAAATGTCTTCAACACAACAAAAATGTTCCTCGCTAGCAGCCTACCACAGGGTGGGTTTGACTATTCCGTTTCCAACTGGAGGTTGTGCCAGAAAAAGCTAGCGTTACATCTTAAATGTAATTTAAACAAGCAGCCTGCTTTGGCCAACATGACAATAATCTGAAATAATGCAGGTGAAGAGCTAAAAATTGCCTTCCAAACGCAAACACCCTCTGTTGAAATCATGAAGTATGCACATGATCACTGGGGGAGAGCAGGGAGCCAGCTTTCTGCCAGAGCTGGCATAGTCATAGAACATTATTTGGATTCAAAAACCATGTTAGATAGGACAACAACATTGTCTTTATGACTCATTTTTGTCAGACTGGATTCAAAACTTATACCAACAAATTTGACATTTCATACTGCTCTGCAGAAAGCAAGTAAAATGAGTCCATGTTTTAAAACAGCAGGGAAGCTTCCAGTGCTACAATTAACTGGTAACATATGCCACTGCTGCCAAGAGGATTTTTAATCTCTTTAAACATTAATGTAGCATTTTTGCTTCTGTCGCAATAAGGCAGCCATCTGTGTTTGAACCTGCTGGGAAACTAGGGATATGTTTACAGAGAGAGAAATAGAGAGAGGCAGAGAGGGAGGTAGACATCTATGTTTCTAAACCCAGCATCAAAAAAAACAATTCAAGCTTTTTAAATAGTATTATTAAGGTGTCATAGAGCGGTAGGAAGGTTGTTAAAATGCTCAGACTGCTCAATTTAAAACTGTACAAAAAAGTAACCCCCAACCCAGCACATATTCTTATTTAATGTACTTGTTATCCTGCATAACTGTGAAGAGTTAATAAAGGATTTCATTACAGGCTTATTTCCAGGAAAACCCCAGTTCTATGACTTTGAAATAAACTTTGTGTATAGTATCAAGCAACAGTAAAAAGCAAAGTGTTCTGTAAATCCTTTCAGTACGAGCCTCCAATTCTGAATTTCCACAAGCACCACGTTCTAACATCAGGACTTACTTGAATGGAGTACAGTTTTTTTAAAGCTATTTCAACTCTTGCAAAATATGGGGCATTAGAAGTATGTACTTTCAAAGCATATGTCCCATATTTGCCTCTACAATCTGAAGCTATTCTGATAAAATATCACATCATCTGCCCATCTTCTTCCTTTCCCAAGCTCAGTTGACCTTACTTTCACTCTTTCTTACTCTACACCGGTACTACCTGATGCCCTGCTCTGGGCTTTAACTGGTTTCACAAATGGCACATGGTAGTCATGTCTGCCTGTCCTTTCCCCTCCAGGCCCTGATAGGGTTGAAGCCACCGGTAAATTTTAAATAAATATGAGCCATTTCATAGAGAATTCTTACTCTAAAACTATCAAGAAATGGAGAGATGGAAAGAAAGCCAAATTGCCCCAGCAGCAGGAGAGTCTTCAACCAGAAATAACCAGGCAATGGAGGCATATAACAGAGCTCAGAAACAAGCACAGTCCCGTTGAGTCCTGCTCTGCTATTTAAGGAAAGTGGGTATGAGTGGGGATATTCTGGACCAGGGAAGGTGAAATACTCAAGTGCTGGGGGAGTTTATGGTAAGGAAGACAGCCCTGGGACACATGAATCAGGTTCCCCTGCCATGTTTTTAATTTAATTATTTTTTATGAGTAGCTAATGTCCTCTGAGAACCAGATACAAAAAATACAAGCTCACAGCTACCCTCTAAAAACATATAAAAGGCTACAGTCACCCATCTGTGAAAAAAAATCAGACATGACTTTTTTCCTAAGTTCTGGCTACACTCCTTGGGATGACAGCCATCAAAACGTGAACAAGTCTCAGGAAAAGAAAAAGTGCAAGGGATTGGACTTAAGTAGCAGGCACTTCACTCAAAACCATGTCTTCAAAAACCAAATCCATCCCTCATAAAACCACAATCACTGATCTCTCTTGCTTCTGGGGAAGATCCCATAGCAGCTAACAGCTGTGGGCTTTAGAGCCAATGTACCCTCAACAGCACAAGCCAGCTAGATCTCACCAGGGCCAGCCACTCCACCCAACATGGGGTACAAGTAGCCACCAAAAGTTGAAATGTCATGAAAAATATCCCAAATCAAGAATAGATGCCTGGTAAAAAGCCATCCCTGACACAGATTATTGTAGTCCTTACGAATTCACATGGTTAATATTTTTAATTTGGTAGACTGTGAAGCGCTGACATCTACCCTCTTTTGATGAGGCTGCAGGTGCTCAGCAGTTTTAAAAAATGTAGCCACACGTATTTGGGCCAATTTGTTTTTTCCTGGCTACAGCAATTCAGGTGGGAGATTTTAAAGAATTTAAGTATGCTTTTTGCTGCTGGGTTATTGCTGGTTGCTGTGGATATATTGACTAATGGATGGAAAGGGGATACAGGAGTGGTCTATTGTGTTATTAAGAATTGTCAAGCAGGAGATAAACCCCCTTGTAAATGAATATGCTTATAGGTTACAATACATCAGCACGGATTTAGGCACAACTGCATAAATCCTGGAGTGATATTTTTGGCTACAGCTCTTCATTTAATTTAAACGTGAAATGGCCATAAATAATAGTTATTTATCACACAGACAATTAAGTACCTAATATTTATAAAATACAATGTAACACACAGACCTCTAAAGTATGGAAAAATCTTATCTTACATTGACTTTTTCCTGTGATTTATTGCATCCTATATATTTCCTATTATATCCCATATATTACCTAATGAGAGAAAACATCTATGAAAAGAATGACTTCCTTTCTCATAATACTTGTCTCAATTTTGCCTCTTTTTGTTTAAAACTAGACTGTTCTGAGTACTTTTTCAGGTTTTTTGACCTTGGAACTGGCATGTACTAGTTTGTATCTTTATTATCTGTTGAACTTAAGCACTAAAAGCTAAGTACAATGTTGTGAGAAACTAACTCACCTGACATCAGTTAAGCTCTGACTAAAACTGCAAGCTGCTTGATTTTGAATCACTAAATATATATTTAGGTATTTGAGCTCCCTATGTTGTGTCATACTTTAAAAAAAATATTGTATTGCAAACCAATTCTCTGAGAACAAACCAAGGTAATCCTGTCAGACAAGAATAATAGCAAGACTAGTGAAAAGAACTGAAAAGAAGGACAGCAAAATTTCCGACAATGACAGTATTTATGAGCTGTGTCATTTGCCTGGATGACTCATCACTGTGTTTTTTAAAGTGCTTTGTGTATCTATTTTTTAAGAGTTGGGCTTCCAGCTAGATTTTTACTTTGAATTGACATACTGTGACTGCCTTTTGCTTTTTGCAAAATATTTGAGATTTTTTTCTGAAGAATTGTCATTATTTTTGTTTCATACAGTTCTGTAACTTTCCACAATCTCTGTACACATAGAATCTTCCTACACCACTGCTCAGCGGCAAAGAAAGGATACTAATCCTGTTCATGCTTGTGTGTATATTTACTTCCTAAAAACATGAAGAGTTCAGTCAAGTTATTCATGTACCTAAAGCTAAATATACACACATATTTTCCACACAAACTGAAGAGTACTTTATTAGTCAGCTAACTTAGAAAAAACGTGCCTTTACTAGATATATAATTCAGTGAACATCTATGAGTGGTAGGTAATAGAAAAAGAATAAAGAATAATAGTATAATAGCAAAAGAATAAGGTGTTGTGATGGATTACCAAAGGATCAAAAAACCAACTTAGAGAGAAAATACTGATAATAAAAAGCCCAGCATGAAATCCACTGGTAAAATAGTTACTAAAACCTGTTTGTCTTCAGTAGTGTTCAAGGAAACATTGATATTTACTCAACAGCAAAAAAAAAAACCAAACCAACAATTCTGTAGACCACAGTGGCTGTGATTTTAATACAGAAAGCAGCCAGGTTGGACAGGTAGGATTTACTCCTGTTTAACCCCTGCTGACTTACCCACACCACTCTTTCCATCTTGTACCTGAAAATGGTTTCCACAAGGACTTTCTCCATAGTCTTCTCCAGGCCTGATATCAGGTTGGCCAGGCCCACAGTTCTCCACAACCTCGTTGTCTTCAAGAAGGATGTAGTAATCCCACCTGTGAGTCTGACAGTCAGATTCAAATGCCGAAATAATTTCTGATGGCAGGAAGAAAAGCTCTCTGCCAGGTGCCACCGAAGGCTGTCAACTAAAAAGCAACACAATAGTTGGCAGTGTAGTAAACTTGCTTAAATTACTTTTTTTCTTTTTGAATTTTTCAGCCTTGACTAAACTGACCTCCCTTTGATTGGGAATGTCAACAGAAACGTTAAGTAAATCAGCATGCCAGCTTTGTAAAGACGCAAAAATAAATTAAAATTTGGACTCAACAAGTTGCTAATAAGTCGCTGATCTTTTACAGAATAGAATACTGCAGGTGTTCTTAACTACACTCCCTGAAGGTCAATGTCAGTTATGTGATTTTATCTCAAGTAAATCTAAGTTATTTGACAATTTTTCAAATTGAGTGAGTCAGTTTTCAACAGTCTACTCTATCAGCTGTTAAATATACCTCTGAATATCTTAGTTTGTCGAGTACACCAGTTTTTTACTACTGCTTAGAAGGATGACAATGAATATGTCTATTGGCACACACGTTTTCTTGCTTCAGTCCTTCTTTTGCCTTGTCCCAATCAATACGTAAGCTTCCTGGATGCAAATCAACACAGGTCAAGCAGTCCAGTCAGTATTTATTGTAATAATAAATCAGAAGCAGAATCAAGATTTTCAAAGATAACTACCTATGGAATTAACCACTGCCAGTTAATTTTCTTTAAAATCTTCATTCTGCTTGGTAAGCTAAACCACCACAGAGAATTTTTGCTGGACAATGGAACAAGGCCTTAAATTGGCCTCCACATTCAAACAGACAAAATGATTTAGGAGGACAGTGATATTTAATGGATGTACATACTCTTAAACACAATCATAAGTATAAATAAGTGTGAACATCCTGAAATGATTCGAGACACAGTTCTCATTAATTTCTATGCCAGAACTCTGTCAGACTGCTTCTTATTCCACTAACGGAAATCTCAACTCCAAGCGCTACAGCTCTCAGACACATTCATTGTCTTTATATTAGAACTCTAGCATTGTTTGTTTGGCTTTTTCATTTATTTTTTTAATTAAATTTTAGGTTAATGCTGCTTTTCAAACTCTAATTGTGTTGGCTCAAATATGAGCTACTCATTTTCTGATTGGAAGCTTACCAGTGCCATCTCACAGAACAGAACACACAATCTTATCTCATGCAGGACACATCAACTGCTACAAACATCATGTTCAAGTCATGTCACACCCAAATTCAAAGTCCATTTCTACTGTCATCAGTTTTCTACCACTGTCAGAGCTCTCCTTACACACAAATCAAACTGATTTTCCCTCTCTGGATCAATTTACTTCCACAATAAAAAAATCAATTCTCAGTCACTTTGTCCTCCCCAGTCAAAGTCAATTCCCTTCACGCTGACATACATATTCAAATATCTCCCTCTGTAACTCAACACCACTTAGCGCATGCACCATCAGCATCAATTCAATCCACAATTGAGTCCTTATGAATTGATTTGGTTTACCCACAGACAGACAAAATTAATCTCCACTCACACTTGCCGGATCAATTTCGTCATCCCGGCTGAAATCTGTTTTCCTTCACTCACCATCCTGTTCCTCCCTTGATCACACAGAAATGCATTTCTACCCTGACTTGTGGCTTCAGAAGCTCTGGTCTCCTCCTATTAACATGTCCCTTTCAAGTTTTTATTCCAGCTTTCCCCTCTCTTAGTCCTTGTTCCCAACTAGTAGAAGTCCCAAAATACATATTCCATTCTCTTCCTTTGCACCTCTGTCCAAGATTTCTTACACACTATTCCTTCCTAATTCAGTGCTCCCTACTTTTCATACATCTGTTCTTTATCGTGGCTTCTTCAGCCCTTGTTAAAACTCCATTAGTCCTCTTTTCCTTTAAAGCATCTAGTCTTATTTCACGGGGTGTAGATCACACCATGTTGACTCCATTAAGTTGCTGAAGACTGGACTGAGGACTGCTAAGGCATTAGGGGCCTCTTCATGACATACAAGAACAATAACCATCCATCCCTCTTAAGAAATCACATCAGCAACAGATCCCAACAGCACAATCACACCTACACATGGGACAGTCCAGCTGTGGCAGGTGGAGCGAGAGTAGCTACACTTCACTTCACCAGAATCACAGAAGACGTACTACGGGTGGTAATTTGGGAAGATATTTTCAGCTTTAGAAGACTCCTGAATACTCCTTAAACACCTTTTAATTTTCTCATGGAACATGATAAAACATGGTAGGATTATGAAGAAAACTTTCAAATTTAGATATGATGCCTCTGTAAAATAGTCTCATTGAGTGCCTCAGAGTTTGAAAAGAATCTCTGTAAGCAGCATTTTAAAATTTTCTCTATGTACATTTAGCACAATCCCATTTCACTTTATTTGGTTTCAACTATAAAAAAGAAAATACACAAACCACGTTCACCGCATTAACTTTTCAGCACTAATTCTTCACAAGTAATTCCAAAACTTAAGTAGTGACAGAATAAAATGAAAAAGAGTATGTCATAGTCACATGAAGACTATTCCTGTACAGAAATTAATTTCATTTAGAACTGTAAGATGTTATTAATATCTGGCATATTTTCCTTTCAAAAAATCCCATATAGTGGTCCACTAAGTTTAGTTAAATGTAAGTTGAAATACTTCACTAGATCAAGGAATTAATTCTAGCTGTACCTTTTCTTCCCAATTTTATTCAGCACTTTTGCTCAAGGTGCTAGTACTTTCTCACACACTGATCTTTTGTGAATTCAAAAAAGAAGTTATTGGAAAAACATCCCAGTTGCTGTTAACTGTCACAAATCCACTATCTTCGCTGAACATCTCAGACCCAATCCTTCCTTCTAACAAATATTTGTGAGATGTCATTTTTTTAAAAATGTTTTGCAGATGGACTCTGAAGAAAACCCACCCACTCATCATATGTCACTCATGGTGTTTTTGTACCTTTTTGTGGATTTTCTTCCAGTCTTTTCTGATTATGTTTCGGGGATAATTGTTTTATAGCTCAAGGAGGAGGAAAAATGAAAACATAAGCAAATATTCTAAATAATATGCGACTGGATTTTCACCATCATTCAGCTTTTGAGTAGGACTTCAGCTGGAGTTAGATATGATAGAAAACTGCAGGCAGAAAAAAAATCAACAAGATCCATATTCAAGTCGAGGTGTGAAAATATTAGAGATGGCATATCCAGAAAATCTAAAATAAATTATGTGGCCTGATGACATTCGCCTTGAACTTTATTTCAATGCATAAAATCAGCAGACTTGCACCTGCAGTGCCTAGACTCTGTTCACCTGCTAATGTAACGTGCTTCCAATTTTTTTGACAAAGGCATAATGATACTAATCACAGAATTATATCTCAATCACTTCCACAATAGTAATCCGATACATAACTGTAGAAGACTTTGCTTTTTCTAGTGGAATAAACAAAGNCTTGTTCCTGACTGTCTTTACCTTGTCCTACTGCCTCTACCAGCATCTAAAAATTATAATATTATTTATGTTTTCTGTTTGCAATTAAACTCAGTGCAATAAAAAAAAAAAAAAAAAGGAAAAGCTTTCAACAGTTATCTTGAGTGCAAACACCAAAACAAAACAGTCATTTTTGTTGGCGTAGAGCAAGTCATGGATGAATACTTTCCTGGAAACCTTGTCTAGGAGGGTTCCAGTTCCATCCCCTTTATAAATGTATTAGTACCTATTGTTTTAGCACCAGGTGCACATATTTGTCTACAAATTATTTTCCTTCTGAAGGCCAAAGAACAAAAGCCAAAAAAAACTAAATTGGAAAATAACCTCATCCAATACAGGAAATCCAACACACTCAGCTATATCATTCCAAAACCACACGAAGACAATGCAAGGGAACTGCCATATGTGCATTACAGAGAGGAAAAGGATAATACTTTATCAAAAATCCTCACATAATCTCACTGAGAGATTAGGGGAAGAATGTTCTTTCCCTGTACAGCAAGCCAGCATGACTTTTTGGAGCTACATCACCAAAAGCTGCAAGGAACACAGAAGTGGGCGATTCCTATTTCTGAGAGAGTCTTCACCTGGGAAAACTCCTGCAAAACTCAGTGTGATCAACAGGGACATTCTCACTGCACCAAGAGGCCTCATAAAAGTTGATGCAGACCTCAAAATGTTCTCAGTCACTGTTTTTCTCTCATATAATAACCAGTAGTAATGTATCTAGTAATATATCTCCTGCCTTGCACTGCAACTACTTCTTTGTTCTGAGATTCACCTGATCACCCGTTTTCTTCTTGAGTATCAAGTCTAACGTTGACTTTGATTTCAGTAACAGTTTGATCTAATTATTTAGCAAGAAGATAAAAATCTAAAGTTCATTTTATCACTCATTTTATTCTAAGTCTTGCTGTTCAGTCAGAAAAACAATGAAATTATGTATAAATGACTGAAAGTGAGCTCAAAATGTAAATTTACATGATGCTTTGTTTTTGCCATTTTTCTTTTTCCTCTCCAAAAGACTTGGTTGAGAGACAGCACAGCTCAAGTGTTGCATCCATGTGAAAAAAAGCATCAGATTCATAAGAAGAAATAGATGATCAGAATAGCACTAAAATAAGTGAAAATACTTAAAATCTTATAGGATTTTTTACAACCTTGCTTCTGCAGTTCAGATAAAACAAATCCTTGCAACTCCTCACAATCACATTGTAATGATGAATATAGAGAAGTCTGCTTAGATATTGCCAGTGTTCTGCAGCTCCCATTTTCCAATTGTAAATTATTTTAAAGAACACAGTTAGAATATTCTGATAGATTTCAAAACCTAATATGGGGCCACCTAAGAGTAGAAATGAATCCTCTTACACTATGCTGGTACAACCAGCAGCACCACTGCTATTAAGGAGCAGCTATTAGTGAGGATATAACCAAATAAAGATTTCCATTTAAGCTTTCATATTTAGGGGTTTTCAAAGATCTGACACTGCTAGTCCTACAACAACAAGCTACGAAGAGATGCAAGGTGAATTAGATGCACCACAAGAATTTGGGAAGGGAGGGACTTATCCTGACAAATCAGAACAGTGTAAAATCTACTGAGCAAAGTCATCCCTCCCACAGAGAAGTCTTTCATTTAGAAGGGCCATTTCAATCCCATGTGAAGTCAAATAATACATCGCTTTTGCCTCTGATCCCTTTTTGCTTCAGATCATGTAGGTAACACCAGCACCTTAGGAGAGCAGTGGGTGCTGCAGTTGCCAAAAGTGATTTCCACAAACGCAGTTCATTGATTTCTAAGTTAAACACTTTTTAGAAACCCTCTTTCCTGTTGAGAAGCACAGGCATGGGTTTAGTATTCGGGGGTACAGGCACCAAGAACATTGTGCACTTGATAAGCTTTTGCTGATTAGGGATCCTTGGCTTCCTAATGACACAATGTAGCAATAGACACATTTAGAGCAGTTATTAAAGTCTTACGCCATATGGACAACATTCACCTCTGAGGCAGTGACAGAGACCTAATCGAGTAGAATAAAGGGGGAAGAGATTTGGGAGCTGGTAGGTGAGTTTGCTGATCAGAGAAAACACAAGAAGAAAGGAATGAGAAAAGGGTGTTTCTTGAGAAGGGCAAGAAGAAGCTTCAGAAGTGAAATGTTTTGACTTACTTTTTTTACCTATCCTGGTTCAGTTTATCACCAGTTACTCACCATAGAGGGCAATCTCTTCTGTGGAAGAACCTCCAAGCTCCTTTTCCTTCCGTGATAAAGCTGTCTACAAGTTCCAGTCCAGTCTCCAAAAAGTAGCCCTGTGTAGATCTGTGGGTAAAACAGAAGGATATTTATGCTCTGTGTGCTTTGAACGACCTCTTTGTACAGGGATGAATGAGGCAGATAAAGTACAATGCAATAAAAGTCACAGCAAGAAGACCAATGGTCAGGTATCCTCTTCCTCCAGAAGTTCATCAGTGGTTTTATATGAGTAAGTGAATCTTAGCTGGCAATAACAAGTTAATATCCCTCTTTGGTTATATATAAAACAGAAAATAACACTCAGAAATTATTATTGTCTTCTTAAGTAAAATGATTTTGTGAAAAAGTGAATGCAGAAAAAGGTAGGCTCCAAAAATGTCTCATATATTGGGTTTTTGGTTGGGGAAATAGAGGAGCAGGGGAACACTGCAAACTCACCTAAGTGTAGCAGCAGAAAGCATGAAATGAAGCCAAAGCAATTAAGCATGTGTGAACTGCTGCTAGCGGGGAGGATGCAAATGACTCACCTGTATATTTGACTTTACAAATTACCAAGGAACATTGGGAAGGGAAGTTATCACTCTTGGGGGTGGCAGGAATACCTAGAAAGCCAGGTGGGAGTAGATGCAAGACAGTTTTCTGCTTTTAGAAGGGAGTTTATCCCCTATAAAATCAGCAGCGGAAGTAACAGTAGGTGAAAGCAAGAACCTGAGAAATAAGGTACAATTCTAAAGTTTGATACAGAAGGAGACAATTCTCCTTTTTCCAGTCCCCTAAACCTAAACCTCACACCAGAGGAAGACAGTACTACGACAGTTGTGGAAGGCAAAGGACAGGCAGCAACTTGGGGCAGGGATGGTGACAATGAAGGCAGGGATGGTAGCCAGCACTGCACCAGCTCCCAGGTGAGGTGAGTTTGGGAGCTGCTGCAGGAGCAGGCACCCCTCACCTCCAGATCAGGATGTGGCCTGTACTGGGCTGACCATTGCTCAAGCCTGGGCCCAAGCCTGGTACAGAGCGAGAAAAAAGTGCAGTTCCTCATTCTCCTTCAGAGGCCACTTCAGTTTAATTTAGCCATTAGCTTCTGTTACAGTCATCATCTCTATAATGACAACAAACTAGAGACAATAAAGAAAATTAAATAGAACTTGCTACGTTCTCAATGTGTTCCTATTTCTGTACTACAGTCTGACTCTTAAAAACTTAGGTGTACTTCTGAAACAATTCTTTTTTCCTACTTAGGGACTGTAACTGGGCCAATCTACATTAATTTCAACTGTTTTCAGCATTACATTTCCCTCCCTTAATATTTGTTTTCAGGTATCGTTGTTGGCTCGGTTTTCGAGAGCTCAAAGAAGTGTGGAAATTTCATATTCCATTCAGCACTTTCTCACGAGATATGAAAAGAGTATTCATAGAAAGCAGTTGTATTTGGGTTTAACATTGTTAGCATTTCCTCTCATGAGGGATATTAAATAATTTCATGCACAACTGCTCAAAATATTTTTTAAACTTCTGTAAACATAAGATTGCCAAAATCTAACATATGTTATGTGGTATTTAATCCTCAAGAGGAACTGAAGGAACAAAACACTTCTGCTAAAGTAATTAATAAGCACCAATACAGATACCTAGAAGCTGTTCCATCAAAATGAATCATATCCTCCTCTAAGTCACACCCAATATTTAGCAGGCTAAAAAAGAAAATTCAATACACAAGAATGCCGGCGAAAACGAGTGCTGAAATCTTATGTATCGAGATCAAATCACCAAAGCTGTGCTACCTTCTGGTGCTCCTGAATTAGGAAAAAATAGGGAAGTTATTTGTAGAAAATTAATTTTGCCTATGAGAAATCTGTTTTGGCACAGCACATGAATCCTGTGGGGACTGGCGATTAAGGTTAAAGTGTATGCTAATGAATTATTGCAAGTAAATTAAAAACCAGGAGAGTTCCCTAACTCCATTAACATTCGTAAAGGTAGTTTTACTTGCCACTTACAGAAGTGACAGATAAGTCTGACTTTATGTTTTACTGCAATTTATGGTTTGCAAGATTCTCTGGTAAGTCAATCCCATTATAATACTTGGTAAGCATTACAGTACTTCACATATTTTGTCCTAATATTTAGTGACCAAAACCAGAAGTGGTTGGCAGTGAAGTCAGTGGATTAAGCTCAGTGAATCTTTTTAATCAACACAGAGTTCCTCAGGGTACAACAAAAAGTTAGAGCATTTTCTACCGCTCAGTAGAAAAGGTATTGCCTATAATTATTGTTTTGCTGCTTGATGAGGGCTACAGCAAAATGCTTCCAGTTCAGGATCCACAGCCTCAAACCTTTTCCGTTCACTCCTTTCTCCTTAGCGTGCTAACCAGGATTTTCTCTGTAAAACTTTTGTGAAGAGGTGTTAGCAGGAATGTCCTCTTGCATACTACCCTTTTAACCAAAGATGAGACCAGATTCAATGTACTTGCTGGGGTTGAAAGTGGCATCTGCCAGCCTTGGGACATGGCTCCACCTGGCCACAAGGAGCAAGGGGAAAGGTACTTTCTCCTCCTCCATTCAACGTATAACAGCACTGAGAAAATAATTTAAAATTCAATGAAACAGAGAAAGAATAATAGGGAGAGTTTGTATCTTAAGTGATGAGGTATTTCATTATATTACCATTGTTATTTCAGAAACTAAAACTGCTTAACAGGTTTACACTGAACTGAATGAATGTTTAAAATTAAAAATAAAAATTACCTTCTGAGTCTGTATTAGGATCATGGACAACCTCATAGGTGTCCATGAAGGTGTCTTTTTTCTTTACAGAAGGTTCCTCCAATTCAACACTGAGAAAATTAGTTGAACTGCATAACTAACTGTCATTGCCTTTTTCGTATGTGCTTCTACTGTGGAAACATTCGCTACACTTCCGCAAAAATAACACATTAATTTACACTAATGATACAACTGCTGTATTATTAACACAACTCTTCCCCGTGCCATCTCTGCACAGGATCTATACCCGTGGATCAAAGTCAACTCTCCTCTAGCTGGAGTTGTGCTTCTTGTCCTAGGGCACAATTTAGCTTGCTCAATAGAAATATGTATAATTTATTTGTTTTTATTCTTAGGTGAAGAGGCTCTTAAATGTCTTTATCACAAAGCAAAATAAAGTGGCCGTGAAATTTTGGCTCATCAGCGGAGGAGGTGTACATTAACCTAAGCTGCCTGTGATTAAACAGACTGAGAGCAGAGCAAGCTTAATTAAACAGACAGAAGAATTTAAGAATCAGATTAAAGAACACAAGATGAAAACTCCGTGATGCTAAGCCCTTCATTGAACAGAGTATTTATTAAAAAAATGGTGTTTAACAGATACAGTTTTTGCATTTTTTGTGCAGGATGTTGTTCTGCAAAGTATGGTTTTGGAAGTTTTAGAAATCAAAATACACTTTTTTAATAGAAAAAAAAGTGGCAATTTCCTGCTAAACTCCTTTCAACTACATCACTAATTTACTTTTTCAGTAAATATAATGCATTTTTATAGATGTTGTTCTTATTTTTTCTTATTTTGGAAACAAACCAGCCCTCCAGTTGGAACTACATGATCTTTAAGGTCCCTTCCAACCCTGACAATTCTATGATTCTCCCCCCAACACCAAGACTTTTGGATCCACTTGTCAACTTCAATTCAACAAGCAGTAGAGGTCTCAAAGATATAAAGTTTGAGCACGCTGAAAATCAGCAGCTTGAGAGCAAACCCCACTGTCCTACAGAAGGAAAGCCTGAGAGTTCAACATTACAGTTCTGTTTCACCCAACAGTATATTTTATCTTTCCAGGTTTTCATCACACTTTGTTTGACACAAAGCTGAAATACTCAAAAATCAGGTTCCGAAAGAAGCTGCACTGAGAACTTCACATTTTTCACAGCTCACCAAACACTGGCATGGAAAAGCTCTGTTAACATGGTCCACATATTTGTGCTGAAAATAACATTTAGCTGTAGACATCCACATCGAGGCAGAGATGCAAAAAATTCCAAATATTTTTCCACATCAATTCAGAATGACAAAATATCATCTGTTAAAACAAAGCTGAATAAAAAGAACAAAATCTCATTTCGCTTGGTATTTAAGCTCAGTAACTGTCTAAACGGAGGGGAATTTTCACTCCCTGCTTTTAAGAAACCAGAATTTATAGCAGTATAGTAGGAGCCTTCAAGGTCAAAGGGTATATAGTCTGCTTGCTGCAATATAATCTGACATGATAAATCATGTGCAAGCAGCCAGCAGAGCCGCTATCATGAATTTGTAGAAGGAGAATAGAAAATGATTTTTACAAAATATTCATTAAACTATATAGCAATTTTCCTTTTTTATGTGTTCTGTTTTACTGCTTTGTTTTTTCTTCACAATAAACAATCTTAAAAAAAAAAAAGCCCTTTCTCTTTCTCATCTAACCTCCAACAAACATTGTGCCACAGACTGCTAATAGAATAGTTTTAGAGAGCAGGTAGAGTTCTTTGGGACTGTATCAGTACCATATAAAAAGGGTTTTTCATAAAGTATGAAAGAAAAATGGACATATATTCAGCTTTTGTTGTTGTTGTCATGAAAAACCACCCACACACATAACATTCCTGAGGATGATGACAGAGAACCAGAGCTTCCAGAAACGACTTAATCTGCTTCTTGCACTATTCGTATTTCACCTGAATGAATCAATAATTAAAAAAAAAAAAAAAAAATCCTGAATTTTTAGTGCTAAATCATACAAATATGTTGGGTTGGCTTAAAGCTATAAAGAACCAGAATCTCCACAGAACCAATAACATAATACAGGAGTAACTGAGAAATATGTTTTAAAAGATACAAAAGAAGCTCCTAAACCAGCCTAAGCCACAATTGAAGGGTGGGAGTGGGAAAGACTTGAATCTAGCATGTAAAACCTTTGGACTTTCAATCCAAGCTTTTATGGACAATATAAACTACTGAATGTACAATATAAATTAAGCTACTAAATGTGTAATACAAATTAAAATGGAAAGCATAGACCGAATTCAGTGCATGAATCAAAAGAAAGCAGCAGAGAATCACCTTATTGTCCAATTGGATGGGATAGAGGGAATCAGGGGGAGTTCCATTCCTTACAACATTGTACTGCCAGAATCCACTCTCACCTTTCAAGGTACTGTAGAAGAAATGCTGCTTTTTTTTTTTTTTATCCCTCTTCTTACACAACTTATGCAGTGACCCCCTAAGGAGGCTGACTTTAATCCATTGCTACACGAGAAGGAATTTTTTCAAATGGAGAAAAAGCAGCAGCCATGGCTTCTCATAATTTAACCATATTAGAAAAAATTTTAAGACCTCTTATCAGAATGAATCATCTATTAGCAATTTTTTCTTCCCCTCTCCCCTCATTGTTTTACATTTTCAGAACGTATCACATCATTATGGTATTGCTTTTTACTGCTATGTTGTATTTCATGCTCTTGGTCATTTACAAACCAGTACTTCACATTTCTCTCTCTCTCTGAGGATCTTTCAGTGGATTTAGATTATTTCTATCCACATTATTAGTTCAATGAAAAGAGGGCAGATGTTCACTTGTTGCTCCACTCCCTCTATCAGGACAGCAGACTACCAATGTTAAAACCTCTCATTTTTACATTTTTTAATTCTTTGGAACAAAAAGACTAGCTGGAATTATTTCCATTTCTATTATTCTTTCAAAGAGTTAAAAAGTAAGCCAAACTGACCATTACTACACATCTAGATGGCAGACAGTCAGAGTGTAATAGATAAATCAAACAGCATTGATGATTATTAGCCTGTAGCTTTTGAGAAGAAACCTTGCTCATATCGCACTTATAATGTAATTTTAAATATATCATATGAAAATTAAATGCACCTCTCAAACCTGCTGTTATTCTTCATCCCATTTTTTTTTTCCTCTGAGTGGGATCTGTTTCATTATAGTAACTGGGGGCTAACATTTATTTATATCTTTCCATGTTTTTTGTGTCCAGTGGATTAGAAACAGCTCAGCCCAGTTCATCTGACCTACTGAGTTAGGTGCCTTTAATATAATCAGAGGCTAACGGAGCACATTAAATATTTTGAGTCACTAAAAACAGAACTCCACAGTAAACGCAAGCTGATATATCTCAGGCCAGATTTACTATTCACGTAAACCCTGTTTTCAATAATTGAATAATTTGCAAGGAAACTAAAGTTCCAGTAGGATTTTTATAAATTTGGGGAGCGATACTGTCGTACTTATTCTGACTCACCTGCATAGGTCTAAGGGTCCTGTGACGTGAAAATTGCAGAGGGACTGACAGAGCCTCCAGCTCTTCCACAGAACCCTTCTCAAATTCCACAGATGGGAGAAAGAAGTCCTAACTTTCAAGCTCCTAACTGTAGACATCTTGTTCTCAAGTACAGTATCTATGGAATTTCACAGAAGTCAGGACTGGGTGCTTTATTGCTCCCAAACATCCAATAGTCAGTGGTAATGGAATAAAAAAATTAAGTTCTTCTGAAATAATGTACTTAATACCACTGTTAAATTCTGCAAAATTAGAATAGTTGCTGAAATTATTTGTTGAAATTATTGTTTCATGCTTTTCATTGGCAAACACAAACCTTACTCATAGTTAATAAATAAATGCAGCTTGTTCAAGTAACTTCAGAACGGTCTTTAAACAAACACCTAATTGCTAACTTTTATCATTGAAAATGGAGAATAAAATCAGGCCTTGTCAAGTATCTATGCTCCCTCTAAACTGGACAGCATAAGTTTTAAAACCAAAAGCTGATTTGGTTACCAGGGAAGTGGTTTGGGAACTGCAACATTAAACTCTGAGCTGTTACAGACATCCTTGAAGGACCTTTCTCTAACCTCAAAATACAGGTAGTAAAACTACTCTAAGTCAGAAAGGTATCAAATTCCCATTCCAATAACACATTCCTGCCAAAATGACCAGAAATGTCCAAGTCTTTGAAATCCCACAAAGCATTTATATTCTAAATCCCAAAGAGAATGATGATGTTAATGCAGAGGCTTCCGAAACTAGAGCTCAGTGCAGAATAGGAAATGGAAAGGGAGTTTAAACTGACACACAACCAAAACTCTACCAAGGGACCTGGAGTTGCATCCTTCACTTGAAGATTAAGAGCAAATCTGGAAACTGTCAACTTAATAGAAAAATACATTGCTGCAAATCTTTAAACATTTTAGTTAGTCATTGACCAAATCAGTCTGCAGCTACTAATTTTCCAAAGTAACCATTTGGTTTACAAAATGACCACAGTACGTGGATTACCAGCGTCAAGAGTCTTTGTTCCAAGTAGTACAATTTCTAAAGAAAAAGCACTTTGTTGGTCATTACTGCAAAATTCTTCTTTACAGTTGAAACTTGTGCCTGTTCACCTGGGAAGAATTTTAATACAGAAGCATTTTAAATGTTAACACCTACATAATAGCCTACAGAATGTGGCTAATAAAGGCTGATTTACCACTATATTTGATTAGGCTGTATCTCCATCTGCAGAAGGTAAATGGATTCTTAAATTACTAGGGATAATTACAGCCCACAAACCTCACAGACCTCTTGCATCAGTCCCTGCACAATGAATAAGGCGGCAGCTCCACCCCACCTTACTCTCTGTGTACTCTGAGTTGTATAATGAATGCTGCCACGTTACCTCTGAGATTAAACTCAATGAATCAGCTAAATCTCACAAGGTATCTCTCTCCCAAAGGCATTATCAGAAGCTTTGGGAGCACCCTACACTAGTGATAACTCTTCATGCAAAGGAAACATCTCTACTGTGACCACTGAATCCCCTTTCAAAAAGGAAGCAAACCCAAAAGTACATGCTGGATCCATCTAAATCTGCACCAACAATTATGATGTGACAGTTATCATGATAAAGAGAAAAAAAAAGTGATTATATCAATATTTTGATCTTTTAAACTAGCTATATTCCAACATCTTCAAGAATCACTGGTCCCCGCACTTCACCAAAAAAATAAATAAATTATCGAGACCTTCAATTCTTAAAATCAGAAAATTAAACATGACTGTTGCTGGTTTTCTTAAATCTACCAGATGTTTCTCTGCTTACACATTAGTGTTAGTACTGTACTTAATACTGCAGTAGTATATTAATAGCTGTATTAGTAACATACAGCTACACTGTGATTCAGACCTGACAGATGATATGTAACTCACTCTCCTAACTTGCCCAGAAGTTCTGGTCCTCAAAATGACCCCAAAAAAGAGACAACAGAAATTCATGATAGAAGAAGAACAATCAAAACATGTTGTGGGGTTTTGGTTTTGTTTTACTTTTGTTTGTTTTCTTTTTTTGTCATTAAATGGCTAAAACACTGAACAGCCCAAATGTTCCAGTAAAGCTAAGGTGAGCTGTAACTTTACCAGACAAATATTTTAAATGCAGCCAAACAGGGTTATTTAAAATAATTTCACCTAAACATCGAGAAAAATTTAGGAGATAAAAGGATAATTGTTAGATAATTATTGGAAAAAAAAATATTAAATGGACACACCATCCTAAATTCAATGTTTCTGTATTAATGATGTACCGAAGCTGATTTTTATACAGAATCAGACTAACATACAGACTGTATTTTCCAATTCCAGCTAACACAAGGAACACAGGAAGAGATATGAGGACTTTTGAATACCACTCTGCATGCTGTAGTCAGGCTTCTAGAAAGGACAAAAGGGCCATAAAATGTTTTCTTTTGTGATAATGGGAGAAAATTGTCCAGTTTCCAATTTTGTTGTTGACTTTGTTGATAAGAAATCTGCTGTTAATGAAACCTTTGATGATAATTAATTTAGCAGCAAAAAAAAGTGATTCACTGTCTTTTAATTTAATGCCAAAATTTACCCTTTTTACTGGTATTTTATGAAAAAAAGTCTAGTTGCCTTGAAAAGCCCCTAGGCAATAGTTTTAAAGTCTACAGAAAGTAGAGAGAGGAAAAGGAAAAGATTTGGCAGGACAATAACATAAAAAAATAATTAAGATGTTTAAGCCAAAATACCTTGACAACAAATATCTATAAAATGTTTATTATTTTTAGAAATACTAATGCAGTATGGGAGAGCTTAGGGTACTGCAGTGGCACTTCAGCCTAACTCCACAGCTGCGACACCTACAACAAAAACTTTGATATATTTGGTCCTGCACCACTTCTGAAACATACCTGAGTATTATTCCTGTTCTAAAGACACACAAACCTAAACCTCAAGGGACTGGGTACATCTCTCCTAGTTTTAGACACCAAAATGAAGCAACTAAGTTCAACTCTCCTGTTCCTTTAAGGACGGTAGAAAAGACAAGCACGTCTAGACTGCTAGTTTTACGATTCAGGGGGTCTTCTGGAGTTGTTTGTCTTGATTCACTAACTGTAGAGGAGACCTATAAGAATTAAGCACCGAAATTAGACACCTCAGTTCAGTACCTAAAAGATAATCTTGGGCAAAGCAGTTTAGAGATTGTCTTTACAACACAACTGCTACAGCACTGGGAACACGGCCTCCTTGAGATTCTTGGCAGAAATGCTCCTGTACTGATAAAAGCTAGGAAAAAAGGAAAATAACCCTTTCTTCTTCCCAAACTACCTTCTCTAAGGCCACATCTAGAGAATGAAGTTACAAGTAACGAGGTCGCTGAGAGAACACCAGCAAAAATGCTTGACAGTGTCTAGTTGTAACTCATCCCTGACTGCTGGTTGTCCCACCCACGCCCTGCAGGACAGCAGAACAAGAGCCTTCTAAGTGATCTCAGCCTGGACTACACTTGGTTGCTCACACTGGCACTAACAGTCCACACTGACGTTTCACATTATTTAGCTCTGCAGGAAACAACCTATCCAAGGAGAACATGGCGCACATCTCTAGATGGACAAAATATATTCCATTTTGTGGGGAAATTTCCACACAGCATGTTTCTTCCAAGCAAATCTGATCTGCAACTTTTGCCTGCATCAATACTTGTTAGAAGAATAAAATAAATCTGAAGAAGGTCAACTGGCACGTAAGCAAAAATATAAGAAACATGATAAATGAAGAATGTCTTGGAAATATTTTAGCTCAGGTCTCAGTATTTCATGTCAAGGATGTAGAATAATTTAATTCTATTTTTTTTTAATCATTGTTCTATGCAGCAGTATCACTTCAGTCTTAACTCTGGAATGAGTGAATATGTTTTTTTTAAAAAAAAACCACCACATCAAATGTAGCTTGTAGGAAAGAAAAAAAAATAACCGCATTACGTTTTTTGTTTTTTTCCAAGCTGTGTTCTAGTATTTTGACCAAGGAACCCAACAGCTATAACACAAAGCATGCAAAAAAGAAGAAAAGAAAAAAAACAAATTCCAGCAGATACTAGATTGGAATAGATATTTAACCGTGTTCCCTAGCACTGAATGAATGATGTTCCGAGGGTGGTGAATGAAACTAAGGTTTGAGGTACAACATGCAAGATCACTACAATGTACAGTTTGATTCTGGACCTGTCACACAGATTAACTGCTACTGAAGGGAATTCCTAATGCTTAATTGAAACCTTACTCAATGGACAATCAAAGCTGCTGGAGAATTTCACAGTGTCCTGCAATGATATATATTTTTCCAAAATATTTTCATTCATTTGGAAAATGATGCTATCACCTAACTGCTTTCACATAGTAAATTTTATTTAATTAAAACCTGGGAGCTACCATGACAACTACCACATAATATGATTGTTTTTCTAACACTCAGGCATATTAAAGGAGAAACACGCTCCTCCAGTCACATATGCTCTATTGAAAACTTTCAATTTTGATCTAACAGATGGGACGACTGAATTACAATAGAATCATTTATGTGTTAGGGAAACTGCAATTTCTTCTTCAGTCCATGTTTTATTTGTCAAAGTAATTGATGCCGGGTCTTTTGACAACAAACAACTTCTTAGCCTGTAGAATTTTCTTCTGCCATGCTAGTAATACTCACTCTGCTCCTCATGCTTTTTAATGCCTACAGAGAGCGAATATGAAGAGTAGAAAATGTGGGATATTAAACGAATGCCCAACAATGTGTGTTGACCATGAAATGCAACCTGACGTACATTTCACCTTGTTTCCAGTTTATCTTAGACATGTCAGTATCCTTGGTTCATCCTTGTGGACTGACCTTTTGCAATGGTGTGAAGTTTGCTGACTCTTCTCCATACTTTCTCATGAAGCAGGTGAGAAAGTCCAAGCACAGTATGTCACCTTGCCATTTTTTTGGCAACAGGCAAAGGCAGCCATCTTTTGTAAAGAAATTAAGAACCTGAATATGAAATAATTTTGTATCTGAGACTTCCTGGATTAGTCATGTTTGCAAGTTGACATCAGGTCAGCTTTAGCTAATGCTAAAACATTTCTACATATGACAGTTTCACCCAGTGTTAACGCTCTTTTCTGCAAGTAAAGCTCCTGAGGACATACAAAAAAATTCCCTCTCTGAAAAGAAATCACTAATATAAAGTGTACCTAATTTTAATGCACTATTTTGCTATTTTTAAAGGTCTGTTAATGACAAGCATTCAACATTCTGTGTCCAATTGCATGCAACAAAACGGGCTATAGAAATGAAGGACCCCAATACAGCATCTCTGGGAAGTTGTATGTGCAAGACACTGCCCTGTAAACGATGCCCTGATATACTTGCCCACTCAAGCACCAATTTAATGCGGTAAAAAACACAAGAGTTTTCAAGAATAGGCAACAGACAGACTTAGTTAAAATGAGTTAAGTCACTATTAATTGTGTATGTATTGAACCATTAAGTTTACCTCTGGATAGAAATATAATTATCAGAATGTATTTAAGCCAAGAGAGTCAGGGATATAAGGATGTCCTTTGTTAATGCCAACACAGATTACAGAAAACAGCTATGAAATTACCACATAACTGAAAAAAGTCCCAAGGACACAATGGTTTTCCAAGTGACGTAAAAAACATGGTGGTTGGTCAATCCTAGCTCAAATCTAGCTCAGAAGCAGCAAAGCACAGACACACAAAACTTTTAAGTATGAAAAATATACTGAGAATTATTATATTTATCTGGATAAATTACTTCTACCAAAATAACCGAGGAAAAAACATGACAGAACTGCAGCCTTGTCTGTTCTGTTCAAAATAATTCTTTTCTCTTTAAGGTGTTTAAATGTCTTTAAAATTATTTATTTTGAACATTGAAAAACAGCACTTGCACCATTTTGTTGTTTCACCAGGATCAAAGACAAGCAACCTCCTATGCTGAGGAGTGCTCTCTAGATTGCAGGCTTCACTTTTTAGTGCAGCTTACACTGCATACAAAGTATTTTCGTAAGAGTGACAAAACTGAACGGATGGATAATTAAGCTAATTGTTTATGAAAGACTAGATTCTGTTTGTACTAAAATCAACAGCAAAGTTAGTTTCTTAGATCATAAATAAAGGTACACATATTTAAAAAATACAACAAATAGCAATGGTAAATTAGAATATTCTGCTGCAATAACTTCTGAAAATCCAGTGATAACACTATGAAAAATTAATGCTATGACTTGAAACAGCTGAAAGGGAGAAGGATTTTCTCAGCTGATTCAGTGAGGATATCAAGGCTTCCCACGGCCTTCACTAAACTTTCAGATGTAAAAACACAGAGATTTATATTTATATGATAAATTCTAAAATTGTACTAACATGATTTCTAATCTTGAGCTACCCATTTTTTAAATACTATGTAGATGTTACACCTCCAAGATCACCGATGCCGTGATTGTGCACATAATAATAATTTTCTGTTTATATAGAATTTGAGTATTCTTCAGAATTTTCCATTTAAGATTAAAAGCACCTTTTAGGCCTAAAAAATAAAACATGGCTTTGAGTTTGCAGAAAAGAGATTTGTCTCGATCTCCAAACCTAAAAGCTACATTATAGACTGTCTCCTATAAAAGAACTGCACATGTGACTGACATACTCTGCACGAGCCAAGGTCTGCCAGGATGTGATACCCCTAGTTGGAGCAGTTTTGGGGTCCATTTTCCTGCTCTGCGTATCACAGAAAAAAAATACGTGTAGCACAATACACTTTGAATAACTCAGTCTGAAAGTTAAACTAACAGACTTGTTGGACAGTAGTAAATCACTGTCAAACAATAAGAGACACGTTGATGGTGATAACTCTTTTCTCTGTTGACACATCAATCTGTCTGTCACCCAATTCAGAAAAGAATCCATTACATTAATATGTTTCCACAGGCAAATTGAGAAATTCTGATCTTAATCTAATCAGCGTGATTATTTTTGTAAATACCAATTTTAGCTTGTTTAAATTTCTTCTTATAAGAAATGAAATTTCAGTTTAAGAAATTAAACCTTTAGAGGGGAAAACAAATATTAGCGTAGCTAAATTACTTTTTTCTTTTTTTTTTTTTTTTTCTAGTAATACTGCTTCTGGAGGTGGTAGTATTGTATAAAACAAAAATGAAGCTGCTACAAATGTTGTCTTCCTCAAAACCAGAATATTCTCATTCACAAGGAATATAGATGCACCAGATATTTCAGGTATATTAAAAATTAACAAGAGTCTTTCCTTACTCATTCATCAAACAGAATTAGCTGATACACATTTTTTTCAACCAGATACATACTAATGTTCCCTCAAATAAACAGCAAACTAAAAAGACATAATTCTACTGAATCAACAGAGCTGCCCCTGTAGGCCCAGATGAAGATGAATATCATAGAAGGCTGGAAACAGGCTCCCTGATCTCATTTTAACACCAAGCACTGCACACTTCCCATAGCAGTTGTTTTTTTTCTTTTTCTTTTTCCTTCATTTTTGGAGGAATTTGATTCAGACAACCATCACAATATGTGATGAATCTGAACTAGCTCTGTATGAATTCAAGCTTTTGCATCTTCAGAAAAGAGTAAAGCCTTTCACAGTATTTCACCTCTAAGGTGGAAGTTTCTCCTAGTATGGACAAAATCAAACCTAAAAGACCTGAAAAGAGTTGTTGTTTTTTTTTCTCTGAAATTTTATTCATGGTCTTTATATTTTCAGTCTAATACTGCTCTCTGAAGATCATTTTTATGCCCAGTCAAGTGTAACTCATTTCCGTTCTGGTCCAGAAGTACAGAAATGCTTTTCTCTAATTCAGGCCACATGGCTAGAACTTGAAAACTACCTTAATGAGACTCATAATTGTTTTCAGCTTTTTGAATATTTTTATTAATGACAAGGAAAAGTGTGGCCATCCCCAAACTAGCAACAGCTTCCTGAGCTAAAGGAGCAAAACAGAAATAATTTTTTTCAATAGATTGGATCACACAGCTAACCTTTGCCATTACGAGGTACGTACTTTGTGTCAGAAGAAGACAGCATTAAATTATACAATGCCAGATATGTAGAAATGATAATTTCCTACTGATACTATTCTCTAGACAGCTTCTCTGGAACAGCAGAAAGGTCATCTACCTTAAAATAATAATAAAAAAAATCGTCATGTTTCTGTCTGTCAGTACCGTGTCGGCCTCTCTATTAGTATTTTTATACACTTGTGGAAGACCAGGATGAAAATATATGGCAATTGCTTATAGAATAAAAATGTATTACTGACTCATATATCATTTATTGTGAAACTTGTCTAGATACCATAAAGCTTACGAAACTGTGATAGTTGCAGTTGAATATTGTCAGATATAATAATGTAAACTTTAAGACTCAAGCAGGACAAAGAATTTATATTTGTCTGTAGCCCTTGGTTTCTAACTTATTTACATCCACATATACTTCCATCTTTGTGTAAACAATTTTGCATTTTATCCTGCTATTGACTTTGGGCTACATTTTCTATCAGTTTTATTTTACGTTACTACTCAGTACAAAATGCTTGACATGAATATTTAGGTACTACTACTTCCATGGTAGCCAATCAAGACAGAATGCATGGGTTTTTTTCCTCTTTTAACCTAGAGGTGACCTGTCACTGGAATGCCGTTTCCTCTTTCATCATCATTACTCCATGAAAACACTAATAGCACCGTCTCATGCAACATTTAGAAAAAAAAAATCAACCAAACAAAAAAACCCCAACCAACTCCTCACAGGCTAGTAATAACATTACATCTTTGACAATAAAAAACTGGATTTTTCCTTTATGGCTCAGAGGTGGACACAAATTTAACAAACAAAGAGAAAGGAATGTAGAGCATGTTTTTTTCTGTGCCACGGTGCCACAGAAGGCAGGCAATATTGGGATGAACCTGGGGACATCGGACACAGTCCAGCTGGAGTATCCTGCAACCACAGTTATTTTTTCAGAAGCTTAAAGTTTGCCTGCAAGCACTCACTTTGGCCAATGAGCTGAAACAGAACAGAAAATCTCAGGAACTCTTAAACAAGTTTCAGTCCATGTTTAAAATCTCTAAAACAATTCTGGTAATTCATGCTGCTCGGTGAGGTAACCAGAATTCTTATTTTTTGACTTGTCCTGGTGAGCGTGAGGTGCCGCAGAAGCTCTCTGTGCTGACAAACAGAGAACAGGAGCAGTAAGCGAGCCCTGATTCCGACTGTGACTTCACAAAACCACAGACAGTGAGGGACATTTAAGGAAATACCGAGGCACGATTAATCAGCATGACAGGCAACAAGCGTAGCACATCAGCAGCTGTTTCCTTCAGAAATTTCGAGGAATTAACCCAGTAAGGATTCATGTGCCACATATCCTGGTGGATACAAGGGCTTTTGGTCCCTGAATGTTGGCCATGGAGGATGCTGGAGGGAAACGAGGACTGTCCTTTAAAGGGAAACTACTAAAACCCACTAAAAATAATCGAGCGAGCTCAACTGCCATGTAGTTCCAGAAATTTATGGCCACGCTAACAAAACTAAACCAGCTAATAGTGGTTAGAGGGAGCAGATATATGGCTCTATACACTCCATTAATTGGAATTTCTGCAAAACCTGACTGAAAAAGTGGGGTTTTGTTTCGTTGGGTTGTTTTCAGTATTTCCTAATAAATAGTGTGGAATTTCCAGCTCCCCGCAGGCTTAAAGAACTCTCAAGAGAAGCATAAAATTATTGAATTAGTTTTCAGATATGCTAAGCCTTTTAGCTCACATTAAATCAATGGCAAATGAGGTATGCCACAGCTCTAAAAAGCAGAATACTCACTTAGGATCAAACTGCAACTTTGAAATTTCTGGCACAAGCATTTTTAAAATTCAACATGTAGTAGTAATTAATATTTTGGTAAATTCAAAAGTCTTTTGATAGGTGTTTTCATTAAAGATTTTACATGACAGTTTAATATGAATACTACTGGAAAAGATAATAATAATTGCACATATCATTTTCAGATTATTGGGGGGGGGGGGGTTTATAGATAATACAAACTACCATAGGAACCACAAATAAATATGTTATTTCCTCCTATTCATAGAATTCTTGCCACTGAGAGTGGGGAAAAATCGACTCGGTGTTCATTGCTTTAATCTTACGTTTAATTTAAAGCTTGTTTCAGAAGACTTGTGTAGCGAAACAAAACAAATTTTGGTGTTTCAGTTTTGCAGATATGATTTAGCATTCAAAAAGCACCTTTACAAACCAACTCATTCTGCTGCATTTTTTAACTTTTGTAAACAGATTGCAGAGAAGGAGCCAATGCAGATCTGGACATCTTGTATGTCATCAGGCACAGCTTTTGAGTTTTTTATTGCATAAGGGATGGATTTCTGACAACACATTTTAAAAATTGCTTCTTATCCAAAAAACGACAGGCAAGAAAATTACTCATGAAGAATAATCTTTGTTCACTAAGTGCAGTCCCCCCACGTTCTTTGCAACGGCCGAGTAAGTTGGCTATGAGCATGGAACACCATACGGATTGCAGGAGACAAAGTCTACCCAAAACTTTACACCACAGTGTGTTTCCACAGCAGTTTGTGGCTTCCACTCCAGCCCCTGGGCTTGGGAAGGAGCGGAGGCATCCGAGCTTTCCATAACCAGGGGTCTGTAACTACCAAATCTGTTTGTGTAAGAATGAAGTCAGATCTTTTAGATCCTCATCACTGGCCAATGCATTTTTATGAAAAACTCTGATTTTATTGATTTTTCAGTAGTTATTATGATAGTTCTATGGATTATTATACCTACAAAGGATTTTAAAAAGAGTTGTTAGTTTTTCAACAGCGTTTAGTAAAGAAAATAATGAGATGGAAAGTTTTTTTTTTAAATATCAACACTATCTAAGGAGTTGGAAATGTTTGGTAGAAGTAAGTGGTCAATGTTCGTCATGGCAAAGAATGAAGAGAGTATTTCAAGGTTTGCTATTAAGGCATATAAAAGATATGACATTTATAAATACGTAATAACACTTGTATCAAAAAACTATTTTAGCTAGTTACAATAGTTTCATAAGAAAAAGCAAATCCCACTCATAAACCTTACACAATTATAAATTAACAAAAAAAGTTCTGGATTTATCTGTAGTGACGGTCTCAGAAAGATGATGTAAAGAATTTTAGGAGCATTTAAAATTAATTCTTACCTGAGGAGAATCTGAAAAGACTTGCAAGTCTACTTTATAAAGCTAGGAATGGGTTACATCACAAAAAACTCACATTCATTAATGGTATATATAGGACATGCAGAGTTCCTTCCCGTGCATTCAGAAGCATATCCAAACAACATCCAAATATCAGGTTGTTCTTCTCAGTAAGCTTGTGGTCTCGGCTACATCATCTGCACTACATTCTTAGTATCTCTGTTTTCTTCATCTGGATTTCCTCAACAGAAATCCTGTCGCATCCCTCTTCTACCTAATAAAATATTACCCAATCCCTTCAGCATTTCCAGTTCTCTGCAAAACGGACAATTTATGCAAACATCAATTGGCCACTGACCAGTGACAGCTCCCATTTCTTCATGTATTCTCTTTTCCTATTTATTGGCCTTTAGCAGCTTTCCTTCTTTCCCAAAACAGTAACAACACACGTGGTAGCTCCTTTTCTTTAAAGACTCCTAGAATTACTAACTACAACCCTTCAACTACTTTTTAATTTGCTGCCCTTCTCCAGCATGTTCCACCAGTGTAATTAACATCCAGATTTGGCCTTCACCTTACCCGGTTGCCTTGCAGCCTTCACATTGTCTTTAAACCCTCTAACCAATTCATATCTGATGGGTAGAGACCTAATGCCAGCCAAACCAGAGGTTCTTTCTGTTCTGATCTTTTGTATACATTTTCTGTTTCTCTCTCCTGTTATCTCTTCCCTTGATATCACAACCTTTTGCAAGGGGGTTGGACTCAATGATCTCCAGAGGTCACTTCCAACCCCCACCATTCTGTGATTCTGTGACATATTCTTACACATTTGTAAGAATTCTCTGTATTACTTGACACTACTTCAACTGCAGATACTGAGTAAAAATTTTACTTATCTTCTCACGAAGAAACTAAACATAAACTTTGAAATATATTTAACTAATCATCTAAACAGAACTTGAGTCATACAATGAAAAAAAAGCCCCAGTTTCCATTCACGCAGTGTATCTCTTACATCTTAGCAAAGCAGAAGAATGAGTTGAGCATAAAATGAACTTGTTTTCCAACAAATGCTACTTAGCTTTAGCTCATAACATTAGCTGAGAAGATTAAGCCTATGAAATCTCAAACTTCCCAGTCCAACAGAAACAGTGGAAAAGAGCACACAACAAAATAATAAACCCAGCCTGGTTTCACTTAAAAAAAATCCCTAACACTGTGTCAATGTCCTCTTCCAGTGATTGATGGCGTAATAAGGAAGTAAACCAAAACAGCAGTTTTGCTGTCGTTTAAAAAAAACAAATATATTGAATTCAACCAAAGAAACAATTGTGGAGATAAAAAAAAAAAAATAAAAAAAATTTCCACTGACAAGGCAAGAACACAATACAGTACAGGAAAGTACAGAGAAGCGTAGAGATAGTGATATTCTCTTTGTTGCCCGACTAATCCAGAACAAAGCACTGGCAGGCCCTAGCAATGCAGTGGAGAAATGTAGGAGTTAAAACTGAAAATCCCACAGGGCTTTTTTAGGCCCTCTCTTCTATGACTGTCTGGTTGATAAAGATGTACAAGCTCTTATGGACCAGGGACACATCTCAGGTCATGGCTTTTGCACAGCGCAGATGAATCAAGGAAAACAGAGCACTAGAAGGGCCTTGGCAGGCAGGCTATAAGAGCTGTAGGACAAGCAGCATGCCCTAGACTGCTCCATCTCACACACAGCGTGCACATCAGATGTGCTATGGAAGTGTCTTCAGGGGCTAAGCCGTGGGCTCAAACAGGGTTCTTCAGCAAGAGGAGTTTTCAATAAAGTAGCTCTTAGGAACAGGGTGGATTTGACTATGATGAACCCAACTCAGAATTGCTTTCAACATTTTTAAAGAAACTAAAAGCAACTACAGAAGTTCGTAACAGATCTAATCTATTACACAAAGTCTTCCTGAATTTTCAGCTACATTGATATGGAACTGCCTTCTAAGTTTCGTAGCTCATTTACAACTCAGTTCAGAACTCCAAAAGCTACTCAGAAGGACGTGTGAATTCTTAAAAGCTGCTATTAGAAACACCTGCATTCATCCCAGGCTGGACAAGCATGAGCAAGCCTAGACAATGGTTGTGGCTAAAGATGGCAGTGGCTGATATGGTAATCATGGGGATTCTTCTGTTCCTGGAATCTATCCACGTGGTTAAATAGAATTTCCCTCTAATTTTGTATGTTGTCACACTCTTATTTTACTCCTGCTGGGCCAGGAGAGTGTTTGAGCTCTTTTCTGATTAACTTCATGGTTAATGTTTGCTTAAGTTTCAAAATGAGAGTGCAGTGCTGTGGGACTACGAATCTTCCCATAGTACTACAACATTCTCAAATGCTTTTGCTACCGGAGAGAAGGATATTTGACTTAGAAGGAGTAAAGTCTGTAAAGTATACAACAGAATTATAAACTCAAGTCTCTGGTAGAGAAAGGGAACAGTTCACTAACTCTATTTGACTTGAATGATAGCATGAGTTAGAAGAGAGTTATGAAGCAAGGCAGGTAAAATCAGAAAGAGATACTATTTGGAACAAAGGCAGAGAAGATATCAACTGTGAGGGGCTGACAGCGAAAAAGATCTTGTGCTGAGGACCCAGGTTGTCAGACTCCCAAGTTAGCTTAAAGGTCACCTCTGAAAGATAGCATTTCAAAGGGCAAATATTATAAGGTTGCCCTCTCTGCTCCTACAGCTGAATTAAGCCTCCAAGAGCTCGACTTTGAAGGATAGCACTCTAGAGTTTTGCCCAAACTGGCCTCTTCTCTTGCATCATTTTTCTATGTTAGAAGACACCACTTTATATATTTGTTTCAAGATCAGCAGCGCAAAGAGCAAGATTACACACAACGCTAAAGAACATATGCATTTATCATGATGACTATCCACTACAGAATACCAGATCAAGAAAATGAGGTGGATGAGGCTTTTTTGTTGTTGTTGTGAGATACTGGTAGAATCACTAAAAATGAGTTTGCCGAAACAGGCATTTTACATACATGGATGAAAAGAAATAAAACACAAAGTGGCGTGTAAATTCTTAGAAAGCATCATGGCAGCTTTTGCAGCTGAAGGAGGAGGCTACAAGAAATGCTCTTATTGTTTGTAGAGAGAAACTTGCTGAGAATGGGAAGGTATAAGGCAAGCTGAATAAAGCAAGAAAGTTCAGACCCTTAAAAAAGAAAGAAAAGAAAAATAGCAAAATAAAATCCATGGATTTTAAACCGGCAGATCAAATGATGAATTCACTGTGAACTAGTCACTGACCTCACGGAGAAGAGAGAAGCACACAGAAAGCAAAAAGGAGGTCAGGTGGCTAAGGGAATGCAAAAAATACTAATGTGGGATTAGGCTCAGAAGGACATAGATGCAAGTAGGAAGACATATTAAAATTATTAAAGCAAAAAAAATCCCAAAGAAGTCATGCTTTAAGCACACCAGCAGTACTAAAATTGTTATTCACTAGTTCACTATTCAATGCCACTATCTACAAACGACAATGGGCAGGCTGAAGTTTGAGACATGCGCCTACCTTCACAGAAAGGCCAACCACGTAGGTGACTATCACAAATATTAACAAGAAAGAGGTGAAATCTCAGCTTCGACTAGAGAAATAGCAGGTCAGCAAGCACTTACTGAGCTAGACATTTTCAAATTATTGGGACCCAGTAATCTGACAGCTGGGTAACTGTGCACAGAATCTCAGGACAAATAATGGTATCTTAGAGGCCTGAAAAGCAGAAAGTACTGAAAACCTGATAATTAACATTTATGGCCTAGAAAGAAACAGAAAATGGGAAGTGGAGCTGGGAATTAGAGTCAGATTCACCCTGTGGTACATAATTAATGACACAAAATGTAAATACTGGTAATAAGGAAACAAGGGTCAACAAACATTATGATGCAAAAAACAGTGTGAAGCAAATCCACCTAATTTCATTTTTACATAGCACTTCACTACTGCATATGACTTTAAAAAAACAAATAAAATAATAAAAAAAATCTTGGAAGGCTCTGACTTGCAAAGAATTCTTGGGTTTCTAAAGAAGGGTCTTCAAAAATTTCAATGCTATCTTAGGAAGGTGGAAGTGCTCTTGCTGAGCATTAGAGGATTTGGCAGGAACCTCAGGTCAAGTCACTCCACATGGGAAAATAATAGCAGAGATGTTTAATGGTCTTGAAAAAAAGGTCTTGGCTTTTAAACATTTACTCTTACCATGATACAAAACTCCTCCTTTACGATTCAAGACCGTATCATTCTAAAAGTTCTTTAGCATAAATTTAAATGCATTTTTACGTGGAAAACTGGCAAAATAAAAATGACATTTAACTGTCAGAAAGTTATCCTCTCAGTCCAAAATATTTTACTAATTGAAAAGTCTACTTTTAACACTGATACAATTCCAAGATATTTCTAATTTATTATTACTACCGCTGTAAAAGAAAGCCAGGGAAAGACCCTGGTCCAGCAAAGTGTTTTATAGTGCAGAAATATGTATTAAGCGAGCAGAGCATTTGCTAAGTGATCAGGATATCACACAAATGTCCTCATCCAACTCAAAACCCTTCCCTATGCAAAATTCCCTTTATAAAATTCTTTTATTCACACTCTGATCACAAATTCCATTCTGCACTTTCAAAAACGCTATTTTTATTTTTTTTTAAGGAAGAAAATATTTGTCTTAGCTCCTGCTTTGCACTAATCTGGCTTCATATCTGTCATCTTATATACTATCTAGAAGTATGTTTAGTCTGCAAAAGTCGTGTGGGAAGACTTTTAATTCTTTTTTTTTTTTTTTTTAAATACCTGGGACTCAGTAACGTAAAGTGAAAGAAATTGAATTCTGTGGAATAGCATTTGGCTTTGAGACAATTTACCCTACATTGTATTCTAATGCTAAATTGAAAACCAGTGTTTTATCCAAGAACCCTTTCTCCAAAAAGATAGACAAGATATCCCCCTTTCTGTTTTCTTCACAAGCATAGTCAGTGACCCTTGAATATTCGTCCTCCCATCTTAGGATACAAACGGCTTCTTCGTTAACCCTCAGAGTTTCTGACCTTGCCACTTTTGTGAAATAATAGCATAAGCTAGTGGAATTTTCTTGCAAATGAAATGTTTACTCAATAAACCTGTAACTGCTATATTGCATTTTATTTTTATGTTTATTGTTATGAAATGATGTTATTTGTAAGTATAATTCTGTAATAAAAAGAAAACCAAGATTGATGGCGAAAGAGAATGAAATTTCAGAACGTGCTATAAAATTAATCTAATACTAGAAAATCATATAAAAGTGCAATTACTCTATTTACAGGTGAAAGGGAAAACCAATTGCATACATAAAAATAAAAGCTTTATTGTTGTAGTAAGAAGCTTATGAATATCAAAATGATTGTGAAATTCTCTTACAAACAAAAGGGTTAATCTTAATTTTGCATCAGTTTTGACTATAACACAGACTTTACTTTATTGCTGTAAAACCTCTCCCTTTACTCAAAACTACCTTTGCTTAATGAATGTTGCAGCTATTCCAGAAGTTGCCAGAGTCTTTTTACATAAATTACGCTGCAGTCAACCTCAACTTCTTTTGTTTTGCAAAGTGGATGCTCAATCATAATATCCTGTTTCGTGCCATCCTGAAAGTACCGATTGGCACTGAGGAAAGATGCAGATTTTAAATTTTACCTGGCGAATAGATTTGCAGCCTTTGAAAGTACCAAAGGAGGATGGAAAAAAAGATACTTTAGTTTGGGGATGGGCAGAATATTTCATGTTACGGATGGAAAGGAGAAGGAGTAATTATGAATATTGATTTATCATAGGATACCTGTTAAAACATCTGGGAAGGGCATGGGCTAGAGATTATCTGTTGAACGGTTTAAATGAATGTAAAAAATACAGCCCACAAGAAACATTTAATGTTTACTGTTTTGGCAATACTTTCAGTTTGGGGCTTTTCCTGTTAGAGGAGCTACTTTGGGAGAGTCTCGAGGAAACATCTGTTGACGTTCACTAGATAATCAATAAAAACCACCTGCCATTTTACACCACTAGCCGCAAAGGACGAAGAAAATGTCTCCATGTGACACCATATTCACAACCAAGGCGTCAGATAAATTTGGAAAGATCTGAAAGTAAAGCCGCATGTCCATAAAAGGGTGGCTTCCAAGTCACATCCCTTCTCATGGGAGTGTACTTCCACAATATAAAATAAAGATAAAACAAAAATAGAATTAAAAAAACCTATATATGGCTCCTCAGTTTTATCCCCATGCCTATATATAGCATAAGGAGAAAAAAAAGTTCTCTGCCTAGCGACCGACCGCTAATGAAACTTAGAACAACAAAAGTGTCTCTTGTTATAGCCAAGGAATTTACTTGTACAGGAAGATCACAGTTCATCCACCAAAAGCAAACACTGTACCCTCTTTTTGGAATAATAATAGCAAAAAGATAAGAAGGAACCATATTAAGTCAAAGGCAAAATGGAAAAAGTCTGTGGAAAGAGCTCCTTCCTGAACTATAGTAATTAAAAGCCTTGACATATCTATGAAAGAAGGGAATGGATAATCTTTATTATACTGTAAGCAAGGCAAATGGCAGATTGATATCCCTTGGCACAGGAATACACTACTAAATATTTGAAGACAAGCTGTGACTTCAAATATCACATCCAACTGCAACTTTAATTTTTTTTTTTGCAGAAAAAGCAACTCATGCTGAGGAAGATATGGCTTATTTGAAACTTATTTACTGTCATAACAGATGGTGAAGACTAGAGAGAATATAAATGAAAAATATGGGGGCCCAATAAATGTCAAGGCTCCCAACTTGGTTTGTAAAATTAAAAGGAAAAAAAAGAAAGAAGCTATATCTATGAAAGATACAAAAACTTAACAGAATAGATTAGCTTTTTCACATCTTGGAAATAACCATTCTTCTGCCCACACAATGCAAGATTAAAAATTGCACTGATGTTACAGTCACAGCCATCCTGAAAATGTTATACAGCATGATCTATACAGACGTAGCATTAGTCAAAGCTCCTTTGCAGCTATTTCTCCCCAAATCTCTGGTGGACCATGAAGACTTTATCATTTGCATCTAGGATGGTCAAGATAGCTGCCTGTGAATCCACATGGCAGGGTAGAAGGTCTACTGGCCAGGTTTGTAAGCCTAGGAAGCACAGCCTGAGGAAGCAGGTCAGAGCTAGCGCTACAGGGGTTCTCATTTCTAAGCTAACCAAAAATTTAGAATAGCAAAAGCTGCACAACAGATTTATTCTTTATGCTCAGCCCTCTCTAACGCTCACTCTGACATCTCTTAACTTTGGAGAGAACTGAGGACTCTTAGGACTCTCTAAAAAGCACTTGGCATCCTATAAAATCGCATTTTGCATCCTCTTGAAGGAGAGGGACACTTGTAGGATGCATCCCTCCTTATTTTCTGAGGTAAGCAGGCGAAACAGCAACCATAACCATTCGCTTACAAAGGGAAACTGTATTTGCATCATTACAGGAGCCATTATTATCTTGGCAAGGCTTTTGATACAAAAAGCAAACACAATTAAGGCAGAACTGAAACAAAGTGAAAACGCTATTCAGGAAAACTGGAAAGCAACTGTCAGTGTACACTTACATAACGAAGCTGAAGCTGAACCAGTGCATCCCACTGGGAAGCAGAGCTTCCCCAGTGATACTGTGCAAGGTATTAACACTGTAGTTCACCTAAGAAGAGCAGAAAGCTGGCAGTAAGATTAACAGATCTTATTCTAGATTTAGCTTCTCTGTTGCTGTTTTACACCACCTGGATGACTAGAAAACACACCACTTGAACGCAGTTTCTCATTCAGTAAAATACTTCACAGCTAATTTTGCTTTACATCCAATAATGAATTTCAGAACAGGGTAAGGCAGGGAGTATTAAATACCCTATAATGGCACAAAGGAAAACAAAAGCTTGAGTATATTTTTATGTAGTTTTTCCTAATGAAAAACAAGGAAACATACACAAAGTGTTTTGAGTTTTTCATGCCGCTACCTTTTATGTTTTCTGTGCATTGTGTTTGAATGCTGTCCTCTTGATTATATTCTCTGAAATACTTGTTTGAAGTAAGATACTTTATTTTAATAAGTGGAACAAAGCTTTGAATAGCTCAGTTCAAAAAACAGTTTTAAATGAAAGGAGCTGTTGCTAAGCACAGGGATCTTTGCCAAATACTTTTTAAATGGTTTATTGTGCCCTAGCAATCCTGAGATTAAAAACATCTCTTGAATTACAATGACACATCAAAAAATAAAATTAATGTGGGGGTTTTCATTACAAGAATTGAGCCTCTGTGTGTTATTCTTTCCATTAGATAAGAAAGAAACATACTGTGGTACATTGTTTTTGCTGTCACAGGGAGCTTTTAGGCAAATATACAACATCACACTATATCCCTCATGGATTCAATCACGTACTGTACAAGTTCTTCTATTAATTTAACTTAATGCTGTGGATTTAAGGGATAGACTGTATATTTTCACATATTTTTCTGTACTGGGGATGAGTTATTTTTAGACTCCATAAGTCTTCAACAAAAATTTTAAGATTGCATTGCCTCATGTGACTACAACATGAATAATAATATTGCCTCACTCTGTAATAAACATTTCATTTTCTGCAGTTCCTGCATGTTACAAAACAATAGTTTTGCAACACTGCTGAGCATATAGATCTCATTGTCCATGAGAAACCTGAAGGCAGAGAGCTGGACGTTTTAAAGAAAAAACAAAATCAATAGCATTTCCTAGTTAATAAAGATGTCTAAGCTAGTACTCTTAACAGTGTTGGCCTCGTAGTACCCAGATTATTATTTAGAATAGGGGAAAAGGAAGTAGCAAAGACAACAGAGAACACAGTTGCTAATTGATTTCAAATCAAACTNGTAAGTATACAGCAAACCAAAGACATTAGCTCCAGATATCTCAAGCTATGTATGAAAGTAGGGCCATGCAGGTTGGTGAGATTTTTCTTGCCCAGCATTTCATAAGATACCAATGAAATACAGCACGGGAACCTTGTCAGATTACACGCATACATCAGTATCCTACAGTTTTAGCTCACAGGTTTTATTTTTCATACACTTTCCTGTTTTATTTCACAAGGACAAATAAAATAATTAATCTGCAAGTTAGAGAAGATAGCAAATTCAACCAGAACATATTGTACACATTAGAAGTGAGCAAAATCTGAACCAGGTGAACTGGCAGACATAAACCCAATAATGATTGGAACAAGTGGGCGAAAATACATTTGTCTTGTTACTCTAATATGTAACACCTCAAGTTACTCAATAAATGCAAACATATCTGACTCAAAAGAATTGCAGTGAAATTCTGCTACTTTCCTATCTCATGTACTGTCATGGATAATCTCTTATAAAGGTACCTGCTCAGGTATTTATTAGCCCCAGAACATTTATCTTTCAAAGAACTTTTGTATTTTAGTAATTGTCCCCCAATGTGATACTCTTAACAGAATACAAACATACAAGTAAACAAATTTCTTTTCTTCCTCATCTTAAAAAGGAAACGTGAGAAAAAATAAGAGCAATATGTCAAAAGGAAACCCAAGGCCACTTTCTGAAATTCGCTATGGATTCTTTGCTCTCCAAGCCGGTACAAGTGTTTGGAATTTCAGTGGGGATCTAAAATGGCCAAAAAGGTGTTCCCCTGTTGTAAGGGTACTGTCTGTTGGCACATTGACATTACTGGACCTCCCATATTTCGGAGCGGGGAGAAGCATGGTGGGAACAGAGAAGAGGCATGAGAGATGAGATCCAATATATCTATCTTACACTGTTGTAGTTTACAGTAACTTTCAATTAGCAAATATTTTCAAGAAAGAGCAAAGAGCACGACTTTGGATCAAGATGTCTAGAAACAGGTTCTTGACTCACTTCCCAAGCACTCCCCTGTGCTGAGCCAGGCTGATGGACAGACTTCTGGGCATACAGGAAAACTGGGCATGACAACAGTGGAAGACGTGTCTGGAGAAAAGAGAAGGCCTGGAGTATAAAAGTCGTAACAATCTACATAGCTGTATGTTAGTCAAGTTGAGAAGCACCTGTACAAAATTATATTTTCAAGACACTATGTATTTCAACTAGAGACACTCTATAGCTTAAGTTTTCTCCTTTAGGAGATCGCTGCTGAATCCACTCATACACATAATGAGGGTAAACAGGATTCTCATTGCCTTCAGTCACAGGACCAGGACCCCATTCTTCAATTCATCAAGCCCACTTGTCTCAAGGGAAGTCCAAAGCCAATGAGTGCAACTAAGAAAAATACTCCCAAAACAGCCCCATTTGATTCCCTGCTCCGATAGGAAATAAGAAATAAAACACTTTAAAAATGAATCAGATCCCTTCAACCTCTGCTGAAAGAAGGACATCACAGTTTATAGTACTAAAAAGGTGAGGAAGAAATACATATAAAAAAAGATGAAAACAATGACAAACTTTTACATGACTGTTTGGGAAATATACACTTTTCTGTTTTCCTTTGGCAATACTACATAACTCCACATTTCTACACCACAAGGAGAATACGCAGTCTCACATAAAACATCCATCCACTAGGAAAGACATTTATTAGTCTCAGAAGCCAGATATCACCAAAACTAAAGTACACCGTTATTTGGACAAAGATGAAACAAATCCTCATGACACTCTAACCTGCAAGAAGAACGCTTCATTACCAGTCAATATTCAATAACGCTCATTAAGAATAGTAAATTGTGGAGGCTTTGAACATTGACACTAGAACTCACAGACTATGGTAACTTCATTTATTCCTATTTAGTTCTGTGGATTCTCATTTATTCAGTACAAGAAACATGCCATAGAAAATTAGTCTAAGCTAATAATTTTCTCATTTCCTAAAAACCTTAATTATGTTAATAATGAAGGTGTTTTTAATTCATAGTGATTTAAAATGAAATTAATACAACTGAATAAGCAGTAATTCTCATGATCAAATTTCTAATATTCTCTAAAGCATGAGGTTAATTTTGCATTTGAGTTTTCTTATGACAAGGATCAGACTGCAATCTTTACTGGCATCAAAACACACCTCAAGCTTATAAATGAAAAAAAAATGCCTGTGCTGAAATAAATATTTTTGAACAAATTATGCAAATACTAAATGTATTAGAAAAAAAATAATCAAAGGCAGAGTAAATGAAAGTGACTTTGTACTTAATAAGAGCAAATTACCCACCCCACATAAATTACCCAAGATAAACACTTTTTTCTAAACCAAAAGTAAGCCATTTTGGGGAAAAAAATTACAAAAATTGAAAAACATGGAGTAATTGCTGAGGTTATTTAATTGTCAGGATGAGATTTCTGTATAAATTGTCCTTACTTCAGACAGTGTTATTTTATCTCAACAAGTAGTATGATAGTTTCTTATTAGGGTCCTTGGCTTTGAGCTCATTTTTAAAATTGAATTTCAGTTATAATAAACTCTTGAATAGATTAAAGCAAAATATTATAGTGGTAGGTTGTAGATGATGTTATTTCAGTGGAGAAACGCTGCAAGTTTAAAGTTTAATGTTTCTCTAACAACAGCGCTGCGAGTTAATTGAAACAAGGTCTGTAGAGAGACCTTTTTCCTCTTTTGGCAATTGCCATTTTTCCTAATGTCTAAGGAAAAAGTAAACACACTTTGGGTATTGGAACCTCCTTAAGCCCTTTTATAAACTGAGCACTGAAATTTCAAAATTAATCCTAAATTGAATTACTTTTCAGAGCACATTTTATCTTTTGCCTCATAAACCATTCGAGCAGAGTAAATGAGGCGCAGATGGGGAAACTGGGTGACAGGCACTGGCAGGTGGGCACAGGCAGCGAGGGACTCTGCCGCACACACTGACTGGTGAGGTTATGGGAGAGAAGGCAGAGACTCTGGCAGGCTGAAGGGGTAGCGGCAAACATCGCCCAGGGTACCCGAGGGGCCACCCCCGCTGCCGCC
>VWZK01016776.1:2397-17479 GCA_013396935.1 Baryphthengus martii | reverse complement strand
CAATACAAAATAATACAATACAAAATAATACAATATAAAATAATACAACACAAAATAACACAACACAAAATAACACAAAATAAGATCATAATTCTATACAATTCAATACTAAAATAATACGATATTACCTAACTAGGACTAAAACAAAGAGAATGTCTGCCCAGACTCAATAAACACCGCTCCGAAATAAATAAATAAATTGCATTTTCAATCTTTCAAGCCCTTCCTGTGGAAAACTACTTCGCCGAGTCCCTTTTTCTGCGGCGCCACGGAGCAAAATCTGTCCCCAGCCAGGGGAAAGTTGGGCTGTGGGAAGGCTGAGGTGCCACAAGCCCTTTCAATCCTGACTTAAATGATTCCTTTGGGGAAGATTTCCCAAATTTCACCAGTGTTCCCTCCACGGATGAAGGATTTTTTTTTGGGGGGGGGGGGGCGTTGTCCCTTCCTTTAGCATCCCTCTGGCGTTGGGTACCACGAGCCCCGCCCGCAGCATCCCGAGGGATGCAGGAGATCCAGCAGCTTCCCGTGTCCCGCCACTCAAGGCCTTTGCTAAGGAACTTTAGTCCTCAGTGGGTTTTTCCTATTTTATTTTTTTATCATTTTTGTCATTTATTTTTTCTGTTTTCGCCTATTTTAAATTTTGTTGTTGTTGTTTTTCTCTTTTGGGCTTTTAATTTATTTTTTTTTCCATTTTTGGCTTGTGAACATTTTGGGGGTGTTCTCTTTTTGCCCTCATAATGTTTCTGAGTTTTTAACATTTTTGCTTTTTTTCCTATTTTTACCTTTTTAACATTTTTGATTTTTTTCCATTATTACCTTTTGAACATTTTGGGGTTTTTCCATTTTTGGCTTTTTAACATTCTTGCTTTTTTTTTCTGTTTTCACCTTTTTAACATTTTTGACCTTCTTCTATTTTTGCCTTTTTAACACTTTGAGTTTTGCCATTTTTAGCTTTTTAACATTTAGAGGTTTTTTATCTTTTAACATTTTTAGGTTTTTTTCCATCTTTAGCTTTCGAACATTTTGGGGATATTATTCTCCACCATCACCTCATGATATTTTTTTTTTTTGGTGGTAGTTGGGGGGGGGTTGTTGCCAGCATGGTTCGTTTTCCTCTTCCCGGAACAGCCAGGAGAACAAACTCAAAAATCACGAAAAATAATCAAATAAACCACAGACGAGGGCATTCGCGGGAGCAGGAAAATTCCAGAAAGGTGGGAAAAAAAAAAAACCCTGTTTATTGAATTCAGGAAACCCCCAAACAACCCCTCGCGGTGCTATTGAAGGCGGGATGGGCGTTGGGCCCGGGCTGGGGGGGGAACAAAGGACCAGGAACCCCCCACAGGCTGGGAGGAGGAGGAGGAGGAGTGACCTCACGGGAGCACGTGGGAAATAATTAATATTATTAATTGCATTAGCGTCTGATTTGAATTTTTTTCATTCTTTACTTTTTACGGTGTTTACTTTCGTACTATTTTAGTTTTTGCATTATTTCATTTTTGCACTATTTGATTTTTGTAGTATTTTTTCTTTTCTTTCTTTTCCTTTTTTTTTTTTATTATTCTCCTTTTTCACTAGTTTATTTTTGCCTTGATTTATTTTGGCATCATTTTTCTTTTGTTGTCACTTCAGGTTCATGTTCTTTGGAGCTTTTATTTCTCCCACTCTTTCCATTTTTGCATTTTGATCCAAATGTTTGCTTCTTACCCCATTACTTGACTTTCACATTAGTTTGGGGGACCCAAAAAAATAAATATATTTATTGAGGGATCCCAACACTGTAAAAAGAGGCCTCTTGGGGCAAAAATGAGTCTCTTGTGAGCCCCCCTGGTGCAAAAAAAAATTAAATAAATAAGTCTTGGGGGGGAGCCCCAGTGCTGCAAAAATAGGACTATTGGGGGGCTTTGTGCTGCTAAAAAGGGTCTTAAAGGGGATCCTCAAAAATAGATTTATTGGAGGATCCCGGTGCTGCCAAATGGGTGTCCTGGGGGGTCGTCTGTGAGGGGTCGGGAGGATTCTCCATCCCCCAGCCCCCAGTTTGGAGATGATGTGGGTTTTGAGGTGCAACCGGCCCTGAAAAAGACTTTTCTCCTCCAAATGGGAATTTTTTGGTGTCTTGTTTGTTTTCCCCCTATTCTTCTTGCTGAAAGAACAGCAAGGGGATCAAATCCTTAGCAGATTAGCCGGGGAAAAAATCGCACGGGGATAAAATCGCCGAGAGGCTGCTGCCAATTCCATCATTTCCCAAAACTAGGCTTTTTTTTTTTTTTTTTGAGCTTTAATAAGTATTTGAGGGTTCAAGGGCATTTCCCGCATGGGATGGGCTTGGGAAATTCCTTCTGGGACACTCGGCTGGGACCTTTTGTGCAAACCTGGCATCTCTTTTCGCCATCCCGAGGGACCTTTTTTGCAAGCCTGGCACCCCGCTTCACAACCCTGGGCCCCTGTTCTGAAAATCTGGGGACCCTCTTTGCAAACTTGGGACCCCTTTTCTTAGCCTTGAGACCCCTTTTCTTAAACCTGGGACCCCATTTTGCAAAGCAGGGCCCCTTTTCTTAAGCCTGAGGTGACTTTTCTTAACCCTGGGACCCCTTTTCTTAAACCAGAACCCCTTTTCTTAAACCTGGGGTGACTTTTCATAACCCTGGGACCCCTTTTCTGAAACCAGAACCTCTCTTCTTAAACCTGGGGTGACTTTTCTTAACCCTGGGCCCCCATTTTTTAGACCTGAGACCCCTTTTCTTAAACCTGGGGTGACATTTCTAAACCCTGAGACCCTTTTTCTTAAACCTGGGACCCCGCTTTGCAAACCAAGACCCCCCTAGTGCAAACCTTGAGCCCCGTTTTGCAAACCTGGGGTGCATTTTCTTCAACATAAGACATCTTTTTGCAAGGCTGGGACCCAGTTTTACAAATCGACGCCCCTTTTCTTAAGGCTGGGGTGCCTTTGCTTAAATCTGGGGTCCCGTTTTGTAAATCTGGGACCTTTTTTGCAAACCTAGGACTGCTTTTTGCAAACCCGAGACTCTCTTTTGCAAATTTATGAGCACGTTTTGCTGACCTGAGACTCCTGTTTTGCCACCCTGAGGCTCTGTTACCTCTTCCCTTTTGACTGAGCATCACGGTACAAAAGCACTTTTCCTTCTATGAAAAAGCAGGAGGGCTACAAAATTTCTTGCCTTTGACTCCCCACACTCAGTGGGATGTCTCTACGACTGCAGCACCAAATATCTACCCCAAGAAGGTTACATCTGACCCTGGACAGGGATGCTCGCCCCTTCCTCACCTTCCTGACCGTAAAAAAAAGGGAAATTGGAGCATATTAAAAGCTAAAAAATAGGAATAACTTTATGTACAATGCCTTGCTCAAAAATCCAAAGGCTGGCACTTCTCATTGCTTGCCTCTAGGAGCTCTGAGTTAGCTTGAAAAATTCAAATTTTACTGGATTTCAAGAATTCACTTCTATACCTGGGCATCCTTCCCCGTTTCCAGGCAGGCAAAACCCCCTTATTCACTTAAAACCCCCCCTAAAACCAAGCCTAAAAGGTGCAGGAGGATGTTTGAGGAAAGTGTGATGGATTGAGATTGAGATAAACGTGGGCTGAGCAGCAAACCTGGCCCTGGGATTTAGGGGCACGTGCTCCAGCAGGAAATATTTTCGAGCATCTGTAGTTTTAATGTCGGCGTTTCGTGAATAACGGGTCTATTCTTCGTTAGGAGCTGGCGGCGGATTTAGCCGGAGGCAGCTAAGCTTGAGGCTGGGTTCTCCCCTTCCAAGCCACCCCCTTTGCAGGGAAAAGGGATTATAAATGTATAAATTTCTCCATGGTATATAGATATCCAAAACTTTATATATTTAGCTATAAAGGGATAGGTAGATAGAACTTTATATATATATATAAATGAAATCTGTAAGAAAATTAAATTTATAAGAGAGCACAAACTGGGGGATATAAAAGCTCCCTCCCTCCAAGGCTGCAAAAATCATAAATACGACCTAAAATCCTCCTTTTTGTTTCACTTTAAGTATCAGGGTGGCCCCAATGTGTTGGGCATCTCCCCCCTCCTCACGTCCCTGGGATGCTAATCCAGGTTGTAATCACTTCCTGGAAAAACTCTACCGGGAAGGATTTTTTGGGGAAAAAAAAAAATAGAAAATTGTTCAGCCAACACGTTTGCTGTGGATTTTCATGCCAAGGGCTTCGTCAGAGCCGGATGGATTCGGAGCGAGGCGACGGGCTTTGCTATGACCCATATCGCGGTCGGTCGGTCGTGGGGTGGTTGAGGCTCTTCGGTAGGGTTGGTGAGATGGATGTGTGTGTCTGTCTGTCTGTCTGTGTGCGTAGGGCGGCTTATTTACATTAAATTTCTCCTTTCTCCCACTGGTGCAAAGGGCTGGAAAATAGGAAGCGACAGCTCGGTCGGCGTCTTGGCCTCTTTCCGACCTGTGAAGCTGAAATCATCGGCAGGGTTGGTTGGTTGTTTTTTTTTGTTTGAGGTTCTCCCCCGTTTCGTTGTGGGTTTATAGCGAAGGAGAGGGGAACAAGGGTTTAAACTGAAGAGGGGAGGTGGGTCTGCATCTCCAAGTCTTGTGTTGCCCCATGTTGTGGAGATGGTATATTGGAGTTGAGGTCATTTTAAGGTAAATTTGGATTTTCAGGCAGTTTTGACACCGTCCTCTTTGGGAGCACCCTCCGTGTTGCTGTGGTTGGGGTTATATTGTAGAATCAGGGAATGATTTGGGCTGGAAGGGACCTCAAAGATCAGCTAGTTCCTGACATGAGCAGAGGCACCGCCCACTAGACCAGGTTGCTCAAAGCCCCATCCAACCGGACCCTGAACACTTCCAGGGAGGAGACATCCACAATCTCTCTGGGCAACCTGTGTCAGTGTCTCACCATCCTTACCCTTCCCTTACCCTCCTCACCTCCCCCATATCTCCCAAAGTGCATTGACCTGGAAATCTTGGTGCTGCTTTCTCCTCTTTCTCTAGGAGGGTCCAAACTGGCCACATTGTCCCAGGAAAGCGGCATCAACCCAAAGGGGAAATGTTTTGACTGGCCAGGCTCTTAACATCAAGAGCATGTTGAAAATACCATCCTGCTCCTCAAGAAGAGAGCTGTCATCTTCTCTGGCCATGAGGCTGTGACTTCTCCTGGTCAGAGAAGAAAGTCTGGTTGATATCTCAACCTCTTCTCTCTCATCCTTCTATCTGGAGCAGCGTGGCTCATCCAACCCTACATTATTCACATCTTCGTCTGGAGAGCACAGGAACTCCAGGCTGACTTGAAAGGAAGCAAAAAATCCGTTTCAAAGGGTAGGAAAAGGAAGAAGCCAAGTGGTAGACAAATAATCACAGTCCAGGAGAGCAAAGCGAGAGGATGTGATCCCATGGAAACAGTGGTGGGAATGGGATTGAGTCTCACCTGGGACTGTGCATCCAACTCAGGGTGCTCTTGGTGTGAACAAGAGATGAACGTCTTGGTGTAAACAAGAGACGAAGGTCTTGGTGTAAACAGGAGATGCAACACGGCTGGGCTGGAGAACCAGAGCCATGAAAAGTTGGAGCTGGAGCTAACGCTGGAGATAAGGCCAAGCTGAAGATCCTAATTACTTTGGGTGGACAAAGTTGCATGCAAAGCCAACAGAAATTTTGCATCAGGAGCTCCACAGTTTTGCATGTTCCCAGCTTTTGTTTGCATGCAACTCAAGGTGATGCAATGAGGCTTTGTGGTCCACGTGGTTTTAATACCAGCCAGAAACCAAAGCTGAAGGAGAAACTCCACAGATCAGCACAGGGGGAAGCAAGGAAGAAGCGTTGCACGTCCCAGTGCTCCCCATTCCTCCCAGAGATTACCAAAGCACCTTCTAGCCCCCAAATCTATTAATAGAGCAACAAGGAGGATTTGAGCTGATGGAAGACTTTGCATCAATGACCTGCAGGTGCCTTAAAACCATCTGTCTGGAGAGGAGTCGAGTGGGGATGGATGGAGCTACGCGGCCTCAGCGGTGTCCCAACCCCACCCCGTGCTGGAGGAGACACGGGAAGAACATCAGAGCATCATCTATGAAGGTCTTGGAGGGGAGAGCTTAAACCTTGCATTGTTTTGGGGTCAGATGCTTACAATGTGTCTGGGTAAAGCAGCTGGAGGTGACACCACGCTTATTTTGCCCTAAAATCGCATTGCATGCCCCAAAAGCAACGTGGATGGATGCAGCTCTGGGGTACGGTCAGCAACTCGTTGAGTCATATCCTCAATATTTATAAATGGTAGACAAGAGCCCTACTTCCAGCTCGTTACGTCCTCGGCGTGCCGATAGGCGTCCTAACGACCTGGCCCAACCCACCTAAGCCCGGCTGACGTCCCAGCTCCACTGTTTACCTTCTGTAATTGGAGATAAGAGCCTGAACCCGGAACTGCTCCCCACCGGCGCAGGTGATGCCGAGCCTGGCTCGCTGCCACGTCAAACAGCCCGCCAAGAGCTCGCCCTCTTTGTTTGCCCTTGCCGGCGTTCCCCAGATCCAAGCGGATCCTTTCCGATGGGTGGCGGAACCATCCAGGAGGTGGTTCGAGGAGAAATTCCCAGTGATGAGCAACTCTGTGGGGCTTGGAGCATCTTTATTAGAGCCAAGCTTTCGGCGTGCAAAGATTTCAGAGGTGATTGGACCCAAATTATGGATGNGCAACTCTGTGGGGCTTGGAGCATCTTTATTAGAGCCAAGCTTTCGGCGTGCAAAGATTTCAGAGGTGATTGGACCCAAATTATGGATGGATGGATGGATGGATGGATGGATGGATGGATGGATGGATGGGTGGATGAACTCAGGGAATGGGGGTTTTGCAGCTCCCCAAGGCCATTTCAAAGCAGGGTGGCCAAGTAAGCTTCTAAATGTGCCCCGATCCTTCATAAACTACCAGCAGCCCTTCATCCCTGCTCTAGAGAGTGGGATTTTTTCTGAAATTTGGGTGGCTTCTTCAATAAGACATCTCCCTGGGAGATGCCCAGGAACAGGGAGAGAACCTGTGAAGCTTCTGCAGCAACACCAGAGCATCATCCCGTGTACCTAGGCACGGTGAGCAGATCCAGGTCTTTGCTCCTCCTAGGAAAAATCAAAATGCTAGAAGCAGGTTCTCCAGGAGGTTTCTCCAAGGGTGAAAATCCACCCGGGAGGTTCCCACGTAGCCGTGGGTGACTGTACCCACGCAACCGGTCGGGGGGGCCGGGTGAATCACCGCATTTTGGCGTGGGCGAAAATCCTCCGACCCGAGTTCCTCTGCCTTTGTTTTGGATATCAGGGATGAAAACAAGCGGTTGGGACGGGTCGGGAACCTCTCAGAGCAGTTGTGCAATGTCTTCCCCGGCTCCATCCCCAACGGACACCTCCTCGGCGCTTTCTTCTCGGCGTCTTCCTCCAGCAGCTGGGATTTGGGGTTACAAATGGGATGGCTGGGGAAATTTCCAGCAAAAGGCAATTCTATCCTCAATCTGTTACAATTTAGACCTTGATATATGGATTTTTTTAGGGGGATGATGTGAAATATCTCCCACGGGGCAAAACGGGAGCTAAAAGCACCATCAGATCCCACTGGACATAGGGAAAAGCTCGAAAGGAATGCGAAATCCTGCTGGTAGAGTAACCCCATTAGGAGAAAAAAATCAGGAATATAGAATATGGAGAGATCAACAGAAGATTTTTTTATAAAATAAGTCGCTCGTTGCGTTTTTGTCCTCAATTTGGGGCAAATTTGGCAATTAGCAGGGCTGGTTTCCTCCATCTACAACCTCAGAGGCTGAAAGGAGCATCGAATTCCTTCTAAAATGGTAAAAACGGAAATAATTCCCCCCATTTCTGGGCGTTTTCAAGTCTTCTTTCAAAATTAAAAAGCAATGCTATACTTACTCATTCGATACTCGCTTTGTGCCCACGCAAGGAGACATCCACAATCTCTCTGGCCCGTTGTAAGCCCCTTGAAAGTTCATTGCAATCATCACTGCAAACCCATTGCAAGCCCCTTGTAAACCCATTGCAAGCCTATTCCAAGCCCGCTGCTCGCCCATCGCAAGCTCGTTGTAAGCCTGTTGCAGGCTTGTTGTAAACCTATTACAATCCCCTTGCAAGGCAACTGAAAGTCCACTGTAAACCTAACGCAAGCCTGTTGTAAGCCTACTGTACGGCCCTTGCAAGCCTGTTGCAAGCTTGTTGTAAGCCCATCGCGAACTCCTCATGATCCCACCGCATCCCACCACCAAGGGAAGGGGGAAGCCGGGAACCGATGCCCAGATCAAAGACTCCCCACTGCTCCAAGCCCTCCCTGGGTTGAATTTCCCAGCCTGGCCTCCTCTCCCTTCTGGTTCCAGTTACTCAGAGGCTCCCGGGCTTCCTTCATCTCGATCATCCTGCCTTCCCACACGTCACCAGCCACTGCCCCCCGCAGCCATCCCACCTTTGGGGTCCTTCTCGGCAGCGCCGCGGGGATTTTCCACCCTCCCGTGGTTTTAGCCGCCTCTTTCATCTCCCACTTCCGCAGCTGCTTTTCCTTAAATCGCGGAAAGCCAAACGAAGTGTCGGCGGGAGGGAGGAGGGGGCTGGAAATCAAACCTCTCCCAGGATGGTCTGGAATAGGAGACAGCCCTGGGAAAGCTGGAAGATTCAGGAGGGTGTCGGGAAATCCCTGTGATGGCTGCAGCCAGGCGGTGGTTGGGATGAGGGGCAAATATCAGGAGCTGGGATTTGGCTTCCTGAGGTGTACGAATAGCGTGGCCTGTCTCTGTGGGTTGAAGCCATTGCAAGCTCATTGTAAACCCATTGCAAATCTGTGGCATACTCATTGCAAGCCCGTGGCAAACCCGTTGCAAATCTCAGAAGCTCACTGCAAAATCCATTGCAAGCTCATTGCAAACTCAATGCTAACCCATTGCTTGTAAACCTGTTGCCTGTAAACCTGTTGCAAGTCCATTGTAAACCCCTTGAAAACCTATTCATACTCATTGTAAGCCCTTTGTAAGCCTTTTGCAAGCCCAAGGAAAACTCACTACAAGCCCATTACAAGCCTGTTGGAGACCCATTGCAAGTTCCTTTCAAGCCCATTGTGAACCCCTCGCACACCCTTTGCAAATCCATTGCAAGCCTGTTGCAAACCTGTTGCAAGACCCTTTCAAGCCCACTGCAAGTTCATTGCAACCCCTTGCAAACTCATTGAGAGCCTGTTTCAAGCCCGTTGCAACTTCCTTCTGAAAATCCACGGCGAGCCTTTTGCGAGCTCATCGCAAACCTGTCGCAAGCCCCTCGCAAGCTTCTCACACGCTCCTTGCGAGCTCTGGGCTGCTCTCAGCTCTCCATCCCACCCTCTTGCAGCAGCCACTCAAGCCCCCAGCTCCCTGATCCCCATCCCCAGCTCGATTTTCTTTCGTTAAGCCTTTCTCCCGTTGGAAAAAACGAGGGACGCGCGAGAGCCGAAAGAGAAAAAAAATCTCCCCGTCGCCCAGCGCGACGCGTCGCCGGGGCATCGCCCCGTTGCTCCCAGCCCCGCCGGCTCAGCAGAACCCGCCGACGGCCTCGGCGGGCCCCTCGCCTTCGTTAGGGCTCATTAACGAAGCGCCCGTCTGGCTTTTCCAAGCTGTCAGGGCCCATTACCATCCGGGTCTCCTTCACCCCGTCCCACGGGCTGGGAACGGGATGGGACCGGGACGATCAAAGGCAACGGGTGTCCAGCTCCAGCCAGGCGGAATAATTTAATAGAAAAGCTTATAATTTATTTTTACAAGGTTCTTTTTTTTTCTTTTTTGCTATTACCAGGTTTTTTTTGTTTTCTTTGCTATTACCAGTCTCGATTCAGCCTGTAAATCTTTACCATCAGCTCCATCCTCTCCCTTTTTCACCTCCACCACCAGGAAAAATCAGGAGGGGGATTATTCATTAAGCTCAAAATTTTTGCCCAATTCCGTTTTTCTCTTTCCAGGGAAAATAAAATTTACTGGAAAGGCTGGGATAGGAGAGGGGGAGGCAGTGGGACGCCGGTGTGTTACCACTGCTCTCTGCTGGACCCACCACATTTCCCACAGCCAGAGCCGGAGCTGGACACCAGCTGGGGAGGAGGAGGAGGGTGAGGAGGAAGAGGAGGAGGAGGAGGAAAAGGAGGAGGAGGAGGAAGAAGAAGGATGGTGCTGGGGCAACCCCAGTATGAGTGTCCAGAGCCAGCAAAAAGCAGGTGGTGGTGGAGATGCCACGGCCCTGTGGGCAGCGGAGCAGTGCCCAGTGGTGCAACCCTCTCCCCGGCGTTACCACCCTCTTCCCAGTGTTGAATCCTTCTCCCCAGTGTTGAATCCTTCTCCCCAGTGTTGAACCCCTCTCCCCAGTGTTGAATCCCTCTCCCCAGCACCATCAGCTCCCCCTCCCAGCACTGCAACCCTCTCCCCAGCACTGGGATTCACAAAAGGCTCTTGTTCGATGGTGCCCCGCTCGGCTGGGGAAGGTTTATTTGCTCTTCGCTGCGATCCCAGCCGGAGCCGGGTGCTGGGAGCGCCAGAGACGAGGTTTCACAGGGGGAGAAAACCCAGCTCTGGGTTTTCTTCTGGGGTCTGGGTACAAAAAGTGATAATCCCTCATGCCTGGAAACTCAGCAGCAGCCGGGCTGCTGCCAGAGCCTCAGTGGGGTGTGGTGGGCAACGCGGCTCCTCGGGAGTAGCCCTAAATGCTCCAAAGCTGAATATTCCAGACCAAAATGCTGCGATACTTAAATGCCCCAGGGCTGAATGCCCTGATGCTGAATACCCCAGAGCTAAATATACTGGAGCTAATTGCCCCAGAGCTAAGAGAAATATCCTGAAGAGAAACATCCCAGAGCTAAATATTTTGGAGAGAAACATCCCAGAGCTAAATATTTTGGAGAGAAATATCCCAGAGCTAAATATTTTGGAGAGAAATATCCTGAAACTAAATGCCCCAGAGCTAAATATCCCAAAGCTTAATTCCCCCCAGAGCTAAATACTCTGGAGTAAAATGCCCCAGAGCTGGATGCCCTGGAGTTAAATATCCTGGAGCTAAATACCCTGAAGTTTAATTTCCCTGGAGTTAAATACCCAGAAGTTTAAGCGCCCCAGAGCTAAATACCCCAGTGCCTAGATGCTAAATATCTCAAGGCTAAATAAATACCCTGGAGTTCACCACCCCAAGCTCATCCTGCTTTGACATGCTGGGAAAAACGATTCCCGTTGCAACCGTCGCGGTTCCATTTGGGGAGATTCGTCTGCTCCAGAGTTTGAGCCTTTTCGGAATGAATTGGTGTGATTTAATCAACCCAAAGAGGATGAGGCACGGGAGACGAGCAAGGATTTAAAATCCCAAAAAGATGCTCGGTTCCTGGGATTTCCAGCCCAAAACTAGGGGTTGAGGTTCTCCCCTATGGATCCTAGAGGGTATTCACCTGGGAATGCTTAATGGTGGTGAACGAAGGTTTTAATTGCAATGAGGTGGATGCAGCCCTTGGATAAGGCAACGCTGATGCGTTTGGGATGGATGGATGGACGGATGGACGGATGGACGAGCAGACAGTGGGGCCAGAGCTGACACCAAGTGGATGGAAATTGTAATTTCTGCTCGGCGAGCGGCAAACAGAGAAATCTTTGGGGCAAAAATGAGGGGGGTTGTACAAAAAAAGAAAAAAGGCAACGACAAACCCCACCCTAAAATCAGACAAAATTGTGCAAAACAAAAAAGCTCGATTTGGAGGATCCAGAAGAAGCTGAGGAGGGCGGGGGGGGGTGGAGGGGACCACGTCAGCCTGCGATTTCCTTTGGAAAAATACCCGAATCCATCACAAATAAATTAAATAAACCCCCAAAGGTGACTGGAAATATTTATATAACCTTGGTCAGTCCCTTTTCTGTGCTTTCCTGCCCGGAATGGGGAATCAAGGGGTGATGGTTTTGGGGATCTCTGCATCCAGGGATTCCCGAATGAGGACAGCAGGGAGGGAGGGAGGGAGGGAGGGAGGGATGGATGGATGGACAGAGGTCCCTTGGTTGGGGATAACAAGTTCCTGGCCTCGTTAAACAACTTCCTTTAATTCAATGAGGGCCATGGTGACGCTGGGCACTGGAATCTTTCCTTCCCCCCCAAAAAAGCCTTTTCTTTTCTTTTTATTTTTCTCAAAAGCACCTGTTTTTTTCCCAAGAAGACTTTTCTTCTCTCCAAAACCCTGTTTGTTTAAAAAAAAACCTGTTTATTTGAAAAAAAACCAAACCTTTCTATCTCAAAAAGAATACTTTTTCCAAAAAAAACTTTTCTTCTCCAAAACAAGTTTTTTTTTCTCCTTCAAAAAGCCATTTTCTTCCTAAAAAATGCCTTTCTTTCCCAAAAGAAGCCTTTCCACCAAAACCCTTTTTCCCCAAACCCCCTCCATTTTTCCCTCCTCAAAAGGCCGCTTTTTTTCTCCAAAAATCTTTTTTTCCTCAAAAAAAACCTTCATTTTCCCAAAAAATGTAATTTTTTCCTAAAAAAAACTTTTTNCTTTTCCCCAAACCCCCTCCATTTTTCCCTCCTCAAAAGGCCGCTTTTTTCCTCCAAAAAGTCTTTTTTTCCCCAAAAAAAGCCTTCATTTTCCCAAAAAATGTAATTTTTTCCTAAAAAAAACTTTTTTTCTCAAAAAAAAGCCTTTCTTTCCCCAAACCCCTCTTTTTCCCCCCCCAAAAAAATCATTATTACCCCAAATCTCTTTTTTTTCTCCATCAAAAATCCTTTTTTCCCCCTCAAAAAATAAGATTTTGCCTTTTCTGCAGGGATCTCAACCCACCGAAGGCCGCAGGTCGGCGGATATGACCCTGCTCCGGCCTCGGCTCCGCTCACATCACAAAATATCCGGCTCCATTGTTCGGGGGGGACGCGTCGCGTCCGCGCTTTGTTCCCCCGGGACCTTTTTGAGCCGCATCAATATTTGCAGAGCCCGAGCACTTGGAGAGGTCGAGGAATTACATTTCTTTTTTTTTTTTTCTCTCCTCCACCTTCTTTTTTTGGGGCCAAATGTTGCTTTTTTGTCCCTTCGGCGGGAAATTTCCGGCTGGAAACCCAACCCTGAGCGTGTTCCGAGGCTGAATGGTCGCCCCGCTGCGTCGGAACAATGCGGATTTGGGCTTAAAAGCTTTTCCTGCCCGGTTCCCCGGAGCGAGCCGGAATTCCATCCCGCCGGCAGCATCGTGGCGCGGTGCCGGGACGCACGAGGAGCGTCGGGATGCGGAATTTCGGCATCCCTCGGGGGTTTTTGGGGGGGTTCAAGGTGAAGATTAGAGGGACACAGGGTGAGATGGGAGGTGAGAAATCCCAAGACGAAGCCACATCTGCGGGGCAAGAGATTCCAGAGGTTTGGTTGATGGACGTCAGGTTTTCTTGTGGTGGTATCCAAGGGGATCTCCTCGCTCGATCCTGTGCTGTGGTTGGTGACGTCATCCCGTGGCAGGGTGGTTTTGGGGCCGAAAAGGACCCGATTTGGCTCGTGTGCTGGTCTGAAGTGGGTTTGGTGTGGGCAGGGAGGCTGAAGTGGGCCCAAAGGATATGGAATCCCGGGGGAAAAAAAAGGAGGGTGGAAAAGGGTGGGGGAAATAGAGGGGAGAGGAGGGAATAGTGAGAAAAAAAGAGGGGAAAAGGAGGAAAAAGTGGGGGAAGGGGAAAAAGGGAGAGAGAAAGAGGAAGGAGGGAACGGGGGAAAAAAGAAAAGAAAAAGAGGAAAAGAAAGAAAAAAGGGAGAAAGGAAAAAGGAGGGGAAATGGTTAAAAGAGGGAAAAAGGCGGGAAAAAAGGAATAAAAAGAATAAAAAGAGGGAAAATGGAGGGAAAAGGAAAAATAACGGAAGAAAAGCAAAAAAAAATGGGAAAAAAAAAGGTGTCAACCGGGAACGGCCGGGCTCAGTCCTGCGTTGCCCTCTCCTGGCAGCAGCCGCACAGCCCAAAGAGGGGGTTCAGTCGGTCCCCAGCCCAGGGCACGACCCCGCCATTGCCCACCCAGTATTCCCAGTAGACTTCACTGGAGTGGCCCCCTAATAGCCCTCACAGCCCCCCAGTGTCCACTCACAGCTCTCCCAGTATCCCGTGCCCCTACTCTTCTCACAGTCTCCCCAGTACCACCCAGTGCCCTCCCAGAACCCCTCTATATCACCCCAGTAACCCTCCGGTACGCCCTCCCAGTGCTCCCAGTGCCCCCCGGTCAGGAGATCCACTACCCCCCAGCGCAGACAAGGCAGCACCTCCCAAAGCCAGGCCGGGGGGGCACCAGGGGGAACCCGAATGCGGGAAAACTAGGGATGAACTTACCAAAATTGGGGGGAAAATAGGGAAATGTGGGACTGGCAGCTGGGAGACAATTCCCCCAGGTTGGCAGGTGGGTGCCCCTCAGGGTGACCCCCTCAGGGAAGCGGGGACAGCAGCAGGGTCCTTCCACCACAGGAACCTCCAGCCCCGGGCACCTCGGGGAGCATCCTGGGGTGACCGTGGGCAGCACCGGGGACCGCTGTCAGTATCCCTTCGGTACCGGCCCCGGGCAACCCAGGGTGTCCCAACCAGCCCTGGGGACCGGTGTCACCTCTCCTGCACCACAGCCCCCCCGTCGGTACCGACCCCACGAGCACCCTCGGGTGACCTTGGGCGGTACCGGGGACTGGTGCCGGTAACCCTCCGGGGCAGCATCCCATCGGTACCGGTCCTGAGCATCCCCGGCTGACCCCAGGAAATACCGGTAACCGGCGTCACCTCCTCTCCGGTACCGGCCCTGGACATCCCCAGGTGACCGCGGGTAGTACCGGAGCCGGTGGCTCCATCCCTTTGCCACAGCCCCTCGCCGGTACAGACACCGGGAGCACCCCCGAGTGACCCCGGCTGGCACAGGGGACTGGTGCCTGTACCACTCCGGTGTAGAATCTCATCGGTATCGGCCCTGGACACCCGCGGGTGACCCCAGGTATTACCGGGGCCGGTGTCATCTCCCCTGCCCCGCAGCCCCTCGCCGGTACCGACCCCTCCTCGGGGCGAATCCGCCGTCCGGGGCTCCCCCCCCCGCCGCCTCCCTCTTCCCCGTTGCCATGGCGACTCCCC
>VWZK01016775.1:0-11309 GCA_013396935.1 Baryphthengus martii | reverse complement strand
TCATACTTCATACACTTTCAGTGGTCTCAAAAGTTCAGCCAGAAAAGTCTTAATGTGTTTGTGACTTTTTGGTCGTAACCTTTATAATCTTTTCTGGAAACATAACTATGACGGGTTCAGCTTAAACTGAGAAGGCTATCTTTTAACAGTCCAATTCAAATCTTAACGCTGCCCCAACAGTCTGATTATTCTCTTCCTCAATGTGAATGGAGAGCTGTTCACTGACAGAGGAAGAAGAGATCTAATGAATCTTAAAATCACATACTTGCTGAGTAATCAACATTTTTGTGCAATAGCCTAAAAAGGCCCTTGTGTTTTACTTTAACAACATACAGTCAAGTAATATTTCCATGGTGAATTCTAAGTTTCAAAGTACTTGTTTCAGAAATTTTAACTATTAAAAATGGGGTTGAGGGAAAGGATGATAAGAAAGATGTTACAGAAGATTGCCTTCAACATTCCAAAATTACTAATTGGACAATTAATATAGGAATAGGAACCTTTCAGTCCTGTTAGTCTTACGTAACTCTAAAGTAGCAAGTATGTACCTTATTTTCTTATGGAATGCTTCCTAATGTCAAGCATGACCATCCCTATGTTGGCTTATCCACCCTTTACCTTCTTGAATAGTAAACAAAATCCCTCACATTTTACAGAAGCTCTGCACAGTATAATCTGAATTATATAGAGAAATCCATACAGTGTCAATCTTCACACTGCAGCCTGCAGTATTCCTATTATGCAAAAAACTTTGGACTTATTTGTAACAAATCAATAAACAAACTTTCATATTCCATTTCTGTTTTGTTTTTTTTCTAAATGTAGAAAAAAAGGGAGAGGAAACATCACCATTTATAGTTTACTTGAGTTCTGGGACCCTGTGTAACTCAAATGAAATTAAGTACAAAAGATACACTAAAATAAGGTTCGAATACTTGTTCAATTTATCAAAAGATAGAAAATCCTTCAAAAGTCAAAATCTTTCATTTAATCTATCCTGTGGCCAGTTCATAGCCTCAACTATGCAAATTTAACCGTTGATCCTAGACCTCTTTCTTCCAAACATGAAAAGGTCAACCAAATTAAAAATCATGCTTCTGAGAGGGTTCCATTTTTGTTGAGGAAAAGAAATACAAGTATGCAGTGACAAATTTTGTACTTTAGAGGTCTCTTCTGTTTTTTTGAATAGCTACAATAAAAGCATGACATTTTCTGTTTACTGAATATAAAAGAATTTTAAATATCCTAATTTAAATGCAATTGGAATGTAAATACACATGCCTTTTGCCAATATCCTGATCCTAGATAAACATTTAGGTATCCTAGAGAGGGATGCAAAGGTCTAGTGAAACTCTTTCTTTCAGCTGATTTTTTGGCTGTGTATCTCAGAACACAGAGGAAAGTCAGCACGCTGCAATGTACAGGTCATTATGGACTTCATTCCATCTGAGTTTTAAATCTGAGCTCTCCAATAGTCTCCTTCTAGATTTTCTTGCATGCTTTTTAGCCAGTTCTCTAAATTACCAATGAAGGATACAGTTGGAGTGCTATGACAAAATAGAATTTTATAAACTAGATTACTAGATTTATTCAAGGATCAAAAGGAAAACGAAAAAGAAATTTTATGTAGTCTGTGTCCAGACAATAACAGAGAGCTTTACAGACATTCTTTTTATCTAAATAACTGGGGCACTTTCTGCAGTAAGACAAACTGAAATTGGTAGGCAGATTAAATATACAATACCAACATAAAAAGATTCCACAATACTGTTGCAACACAGCATGTCGAGTATAGTAAAACAGATACAGTATTATTAATGGGAATGTGGAGCACTGTAGTTTGCTGTTGATTTTAGTGAAGCACATGAACAGCTTCACATTTTCAGAGTTCAACATTTTGTTCTTTTCCACCAACCACAGAAAAAGAAGTAACAAATCCTTTCAAAAACAGAAGTTAGTTTATGAATGACTAAAATGCTGGAGGGACAAGAAAACTACTGCAGTTATAAAAGGAGGTCCAAACTAGCCTCCCTCAGGATGCAGATTTAATACCCCCTGTGAAATAGTATAATGTGGTGAATTTTGTAGGTGGAAAACATTGCTCTTCGGAAATACCATGCTTAGAAGGTGACTAAGGACAAGAGAACTTGTCAGTGTCTACTGAGTGGCTCAAATATTTTCATGGTGTAGGCACAAGTGCAGAGAGCATGGGACATTAACATTTATATGGATGGGTGAACATCCTGAAATCAGTCTAGGTATAAATTCCAAATATAAAATCAATGGCATCCTTTGGTGATCTCCATTTCACTTCTGTCTCCATCCAATTCCTTTCACAATTTAATGCAATAGAAGATAAATACTCACTAAGAAACTGTGGATTTCAAAAGGTCATGGAAGAAGAGTAAGTAAAACATATGTTGTATCATAGGTAAAACGAACTTTTCCTTCTGCCTTTTACTGTATTTGAAAGCTAATAATGCAAACTATTTATTTGCCAAACGCATTTAGTCTCTTGACAGAGGGACACATACGTGATCATCCCATTTACAGCTTGCATGTACAGATGTTCACACTTAGTAAGAGGATTCTTAATAGCTTTTTAAAATTAAATGTGTGTTGATATAGGTGTTTCAAACCCAAACAACACAGTAACTAAACTGATAAATGTCTTCATGCCTCACCATGCCTCATGCTCTAACAACATTTTTATAACAGATCAAAAACCCCCCCAGCACTTCAGTTGCATGTACACAAAATATATGTTATTAAAAGAAGTCTGAATTAAAACTTTCATTAATTTTTCTCTCTATGATCTGATTCCAAGTTGAAACATTTAGATTACTACTAGCTTTATGTAGCCGAAAGCAGAACCACAGTTTGTTCACAGACGTTGCTTGCTGTCTGCAATTTTTTTTTATCCCTTTGCAAAACTTTGAACCCCATCCAGCTTTGACACACTGCCTCTTCAGTTAATAACTATCAAGTTTCCCCTTGTCTCCTGTCTACTTTTCTTTGAGGCAATTGCGCACTCAGCACCCTGAGATAATAACACACATCTATAAGATAAAAGCAATGGCATTAATGTAATTGTCTGCCTTTCTCTCTTTAGTCTAATCTTTTTTTCCTTCAGTTTTGACTGCCTCTGTGACACCTGTTTTTGTCTCCTCTGATCCTACGACAGGTTTTCCGCTGACAAGGTTTTTGCCTGACAGAGATTCTGCCAGACAAGAACATAATAAAATATGAAGAACTGCTTGTCAGAGTTTCTGCCAATGCTCACATGAAATAGGGAAAAAAAAAATTTGAAAAAATCCTGACTTTTTTTTTTAAAGGGGCTCTGTGCTGGTCACATTTGGCCTGTCAGGAAAACACCCTCCCTGGCCAATTCCTGCAAGATAAACAGGTGTTTTCTTTTATGTTTCCTTTCTATATAGAAAACTTTTTTCTTCAATACTGGAAAACATGATTACAGAAAAAACCAACCAACCAATCAAACAAACAAAACCAACAAGAAACCCTAATCACTTTTTCCTACAAATGAAGGTTAGACCTAACTTTGTGTAGTGGTACTCCATGAACATGTTTTGAATTTAGAACTGAGCCCTTAAATAAATAAATAAAGTGATCAGCTTTATCTCCCTCCTCCTTGTTGATAGCCAATATGTTCGTAGGAACAAGACATAAAGGACTTTCATTCCAAGTTCTCATGGAAACATCTGAACTACCAGACATTTCCCACATGGGCATACTGCATGAATGAAGACATCTGACCATGGAGATCATGGCAGAGAAAATGAGACAGAGCCTCTTCTCTTCAGTAGGATTTGGATCTGGAAGTCTTCTCCAGTAGTGTGTGTGTGTTTCTGCCTGTGTGAATGAGGACTTCAGCACTGATCACCACCCTGATGGAGAAATACATGTAAATTAATCATGTGAGTGTCCCAACACACAGCTGCTTTTGTGTGTGTTGGTATCATCTGTCACCTCTGCTAGATGTCACGGCCCAGAGTGCACCAACCGGCCTTCATTATGCTGACCAGACTCTTTGGATATCTCCACCCAGCACTCTCAGTTCATGAGTCCAAGACCCCTACTAAAGCTCAGGCCTGGACCTTCATACCTTACCTAAGAAACATCATAGGTGTGCCTGTTTCTAGTCCTGTCTTCTTGATGACCCTCAAACTCATATCACAGCCTGGTCTTCAGCCCTGACTCTGACCCCACCTTCTTTTGATCCTGATTGAATCCCTGGATGGACCTTTGACATGACGCATTTCCTTGCCATGGCTGATGTTGTAAATGCACCCAGTTACCAGCACCTGGTTCTGTTTATGGTGATGAGATCTAGAGGAACTGTGTCCATGCAAAGCTATTCAGTTGCCCTGGACTTTGGCTCAGATTTCTTTGTTGTACAGCTCCACTTTTGCTGCTCCTTGATACATGAATTGAAAATGGCAGTGTCATTGTTGAAGCCTACAATTTATAACGAAATCCCCTAAATTAATATATCTCTATTACCTTGACTAGTCACTCATCTTCAATTTTTCCTTCTCTCGTCTGCAAAGCTAAATGACTCCTTACTATCAGCCATTAATAATTTCTAAAAAAATATTATCTCCCTTAATATTGGTGATATAGGAGTTAATACGTATCTTACTGGTCCTAATACCATCTGGCTGACATATCACATATACTGAGACAGAAGCACATTTGGGAGTCATGCATTGCAGTCTGCATTTGGAAGTTTTCCATCTTAATCCAAATGCACCTCAAATTCCATTAACTGTGATTCACATATTCACAGAAAGTCTAGGTTGGAAGGGATTTCTGCAAATTGTCTAGCGCAGCCTTCTATTGAAAGCAGCGCCTCAGATTAGGTTATCTCTGGTCCTGTCAAGCTGCATCTTTGATATTTACAATGGGGGAAATTCCACCATTTCTCCAGGCAACCTATTCCAACGGTTATGCAGCCCTGAAAAATGTAACAAAAATACAACAGGCACTGGCCACCTGTTAATATCACTCTGTGTGATAGAGGCATTACAAAAAGGCAACCCAAGATCATGGCGGTGCTTCAGTCTAAGCTGTGACTCTGGTTCAAGCCTATGAAATGCTCTCCTGTATGTGCTAAATCACCTCAGTTTCCCCAGGAAATCCTGCTGTCCTAAAGCTGTTGATGGTTGAGTATGTTCAGACTGAAGAAAGACTAGTTCATACGGATAGTTCTACCATTCATATACATCAGTCTTTCCCATCCCAATTCATGCACTGTGACCATTTCCCAAAGCTCCTGTTAAATATACTTCAGGAAAATTTACTGTAATCAATTAGAATATAATTTAAAAAGTCTTTGAGACTCATGTTACACATTTCTTGTATTATCTTTTCTGTTTCTAAAATCCAGATGGAAATGGGATAATAACACTATTGTCTGCTAAATTAATCTGAGGCAAGTTTCCTCATAATGCTAAAGCTTAAATTGAAATTCTTCATAGTAGGTTAAAAAAAACAGTATGTTTCTTTCGATTGAATCCCACATTTGTAAGACAGAAAGCTGAGGCAGTTACCCACTGCATTATTGTTACTTTATAACATCTGAAAGCAGTATGAAATCTTATCCTTGCACTCAGATCCTATTTTAGTCTTATGAAGCTACATGGAATGGAGTGGTAGGGTTTGTTTCATTTGTGTTCTGCTTAATCTAGTGAACTCTAGTTAATTAAGATGTTCCAATAAACATTTAAGCTTCTGGTAGGATCGTTAAGAAGATACAAAAATTTATGATGTAATAAAGTGTAATAAAATGATAAAGTGGTTAACACATCACAGCAATTCACCTGCAGCAGCATAGGTGTTATAAGAGACAAGTAGGCAGGCACTGTCTACTAAACATCCAGGAGAATTGTGGATGCATGTTGCAGAATTCCATCACTGCTGCCCCACAAATCTGCTGGGGAATCAAGCAGTGAGCACCAGATATTCTTTTGCTCCTCTCTGAAGTGAATTTCCTATCAACATGCTTAAGAGGGCAAGATTTCACTGACTATTCCAAAAAGCAGCCTCTATGTCCTCATTCAGTCAGCTGTTCTACCACCCAATGACCACCCGCTTACCACCAACCTGAGAAGGGGAACTGGGAAGAGGAAAGGAGACCTGTCAGTTTAAATGGATATGGATTTAGTAAACAATAATAATAAAAACCCCTAATATTAATACTAATATAAAGTACACAAAGTCATACTCTGCTCAGGTAGAGGTCACGAGCTGCACACTCCCAGCAGTGGATTCTGGATGTCAAGCACCGTGAGCACCACAGCTCCAGCAAAAGTGCAACAGTCACAGCAAACAGGAGAGTTTGCTTGGGGAGCAGAATGATGGGTGAGACCCTCCAGGGGTGGTGGTCATTGAGGAAAATAGACCACCCCAAGCAAACTTAAGACCACCCCAAGCAAACTTATCCATTGACAGTAAGAGTGACATTTATGGTATGCGCTAGTTTTGTTGGCCAGCTTTGGTCGGCCATCCTGGCTTTTGCTTCTCCTGGCTTTAGCACCCGGCTCACTCAAAGCTGCTAAGGACCTTGATCACTACAGAGACCACATACCATGGCTGGCCACAAAAGTGTCTTACTAACTTTGTTTTCACTGAATCCAGTGCTGCAGTCTTCTCAAAAATGCAGCTTTCCTGAATAGAAAGCTGATTCTATGATTCTATCCCAGAGAAATCAGGACACTCTACTATCTGGAAACAGCAATTCCAAGTGTTGATAAAAAAAAATAAAAATCATTGGTTTTATTGCCTTGCTCCACCTTGCAAGTCTATGTTTTTTCATTACTGGATTCTCCTTAAGAAGAGAGGGTAAGACATTATCGTCCAAGACACTTGACGGCATTTTATCCTATGGTATTGGGTGTACTAAATGGGATCAAGGCTTGTTTGTAAAATGTAAATTCAGTAATGACAGGCACTAAATAACAGTATCTTGCACTTTAGAAATAACTTTAGTCTAAACATCTCCAGGCATTTTATAGCTAGTCAAGGGAGATCATAGCTATAAAAGTGGCCTTACACGTGTTTCAGTTGCCAGTGAGTATCTGACACTATTGTCAGCTTTGTGAGAGCACAAAATATAAATTAAAAGTTCTTCAAACAATAAAATGTTGACAATGGGAAACGGCTTCACTTTGAGATGTGAATACAGCAGAAAAGGGTACTGTATTTCAGAATGGGTCTTGGTCTTTTTAGGGCTTAGCAATTACTGGAGTAGTCCTTAGCTGACTGCTTAAAGTCTGGTCAGGGATGATCTCATTTGACCATGTTCATGGGACATTGGCATATTCAAACTCAGAGCTGTGAGCCAATCAAGATGCAGAGAGGGAGAAAGGTCTAACTCTTACTGATTGCGTTGAGATGTCCTGGGGTGGCAGGCAAGAAGAGAAAAAATCCCCAGAGAAATCCAAGGAAGTGTGAGCGTGAACATATGAAAGTCAGAGCCTGTGGTTTACTCCCAGGGAAAACCTTACTTAACACCCAAGATGTCAAATTTGCATGAGGACTAAACTCTTGACCATATGGTTATGTAATTACCAGCTGAATACAAAGATGGAAAAGAAAGGGGGTTTATTTGATCTTGGGGCAACTAAGAATTATTTCCTTTCTATCACTTTTGTCTTATAAACCTTTGAAACAATATTATTTGTCTTGGATGCCCTAATACTTGGATATTTTCATGTGCTTTTACCTCAGCTTCACTTGCATTAAGAGTGATCTAACGCAAAGTAAACACTACATCACACCGTTCCTACTAATGTGGCAGGCTTTAAAACCAGATACTGGGTCAGAGACAACAGAGTGCATCTTCTCTGTGCTACATTGGCTGCTTTGGGAATTGCTGCTGAAGGGAAGCAAAAAGTGATGGCATAGGCAGAAGGGGGGACTTTAAAAGGTGTTTACCAGTAACAAATGTTAATCAGGTAAGGTTTCTGGAAGCAACTGAGTAATGAAAAATATGCCTCAGCCTTCAGGGTCAAAAGGAAGTTACAACAGATGGATTAAAATGGTTTTGTCAGTAAAAGACAGGAAAAGCCATACTAGATCTAAAATAGTTTTACTTTAAAAATCATGAATAGCTAGCCTTTGTTATCAATGAATTGTAGATAATTACTTTGCTAAAAATCTCTATGTAACTAAAAATAATGAAATCTATTATGTTCTCAAGTAATTTTAAAACATTTTAAATAATTAAACTGAATAGAAGGAAGCAAGTGTGTTTGGTATACTAAATTGTGATTATTTTTGATATCCTATGGAACAACACAAAACCAATCCAATTACTTTACCAGTAAACTTTAATAATAGGATTATATTTCTCCTTTCTTATTTAAATATTTATTCTCTACCATCTCCATTTTTAAGTAAAGAACAACACAGCCATTCTGCCATCTTTTAGAGAGATTCTAAGATCTGTGATGTGGTTTTGTTTTTTTATTTTGCTAGAGATAATCTTCAACTTTGCAAACCTGTATTGCTCTCAATTAACAGCTTTGGACTGAGATATATATAGAAACCCTGATGATTTTTATTTCAGTATAGCACTCCTTTTCCTTCCTGCCTCATTCCCATGCAGCTCACATATAAAATCTAAAACTTTTTCCTGGACCAACTCCTTTCAGCAACTTCAGGGTAAGGAGAGATGCAATTTCTAAAACTTCCACAGGATTCTTCTTTTTCTTTTCTCCATTTATTTACACCTGTCTTTCCTTTCTTTTGCTCTCACTTGATGTTTTTTTTACTTGACAATTTCATGCACTACCATGTAGAAGCTCAGAAAACTCAACCATTCTGAATGAAGATGTCACAGTCATGTCCTGCATCTGACTTTACGACAGAGCACTCTCCATTTTCTAGTGGAGGTGCTTGTCCTCATTATTAGTCTCATTTACAAAAAACTAATACGTGCCTTATATAAACACTGGCAGCAGAATACTTCCTTCAAAGGTGAAAGTGTAACCCACATGGATGTCAACTTTTAAACTGAAAGAGTGATGGATTTGCCGTATGTGCCAAAATCTACTAATTAATGTCATTTCCAACAAAACCAAAAGGAACTCAATAACAAAGTTACCAGAGAAAAAGCCTGGCCAAGTCTTGGGCTGGAGATGGGGCCCTACATGGCCTCATCAGACCTTAGAGAGGTACGAAAGCCTACTCGAATAAGTATCTCTGCCCCAAGCTGTGCTGATTGGTATGATGCAGATGAAAAGGCATCAAAAATGACTACAGGTCTCTGCAGAAAAAAAAAAAAGAATGAAGACAGCAAAAATGTTCACAGGATACTTCATTTCCTAGAGTAAATTAAACAGTGTGTAATTCAGCTAGTCCAAGAATGCACTGTATACAAAAATTATCTGAAAAACATGTTTTTGCTAAGTCTTGTCTGTAATCAGTTTGGATATTATACGGTGGTTTTGGGTTTTTTTTTTGTAATTACTGCAGTGTCTGAGATACCAAAAATAAAATAAATAGAATGAATTTAATGAATAACAGCTTTAGTCCACTATGATAAATGTCACCTTGACACACCTTTTTAGAGCAAAATGGTTATGCGACAGAGTAGTCTCTATTTCCGATTGATATTTTATTGAGTCTTTTAATCTGTTGGACTAGGTATAATAACAGTACTTCTGGTAGCAGTACAATAGTTGTTATTCCGACATCAATGAGAAGCATGAAAGGCAAAATTCAAAATCAACATCTTTTTACTTCAGACTTGCTAAATTTCTTTCCAGATAGGCTAAGATATTTCTGCTAGGTAAAGTGGTTGGCAAGTAATGTGGATTTTTTTCATTATTTCAAAAAAAGTTCAAGTGAGTGATTTTTGCACTAAACATAGTAAAATGTCATGGCTATCTTGATAGTATAGCATGTTACTTTTAATACAACAAAACTAGCAGGAGAAGAAATCAATTCAAACACTTAAGAAAGTCTTACTTTTTGTAGTCACCTCACTCCTACATTATGTAAAAGCCACAAAATACCAATTGCCTGTGTTAAAAATAAATTCTCCTTTTTTAAAAAAAAAATTACTATTGAGATTTTAATAAGATTTTATTTTTCACTGTATGAACTACACACAGTATCTTAACCATTTAAAAACAAACAAACAAACAAAACCCAAACAAACAAAAAACAGCAGAAGGAAAAACATCTGTTATCCAATTGCCTACTTGAGGTCTAGGAAATGGCTTATCCAGTTTAATTTTTGTTTTTTTTTTTTTGTTTTGTTTTGTTTTGTTTTTGTTTGTTTGTTTGTTTGTTTTTTTTTGTTTAGAAAATAAATCCCCACCCAAGCTGACAATATGAAAGCCAGGCTTCAGATAAAAACAAATTAAAACAGTCTAGTTATCCAAATCCCTTAAAATATCCCGCAAATCACACCAGCAATAACCCGCTCTTCATTATGCACAGCATAAGGAATGCAATTATGCTCTATGGAGCTTTTGGCTTCAGCCTCAAAAACACTGATGGTGAGATTACCACTGTAACATTGGGGTGCAGGGTCGAAACTCAGTAGGGTGAATTTTTGCCAACAGAAACATTTATTTTGCAACAAAAAAGCCTTCTCTAATGAATCTGTTCATATATTGACAGTCCTACTTCTGGCAGCTTCAACAGAAGACACTGGACTTGTAGGAAACTGGTCCTCTCAAGATGTGTGCAGTTCATTTTAGGTGAGTGATGTAAAATATAAGAAATACTATGAAAGCAGGAAGAAAGCAAGCAGGCCAGTAGTTGCTAAGTGCAGTTATACTGTGGTAGCTATATGCCCTTTCCTCCTCAATCCAAGAATTCCAAAACTTTAAATGGCAGTTATTAACACTAATTAACTTTGTACAGATTAGTCAAGTACAGCACAAGAAGGCTGCAGTTCTAAACTATTTTTGATCTATTCAGTCAATTATGATTCTAGGATATCAGAATTGAATAAGCGCAGTACTTACAGTACTTCCTGTTGGAAACACCTATTCTTTGATAATTACATTCAGTAAAGCACTATATCATGTGTCAAGAAGCTGAGTTGAAATTCATTAATAAAAATCAGAAGGAAATCCTTTAATTAAAGCAGCAGAAAATACTATTTGCATTCAAAGAACAACTTCTGAAAGTACTGCGCTAACGGTTTAAAGAAAATCACTTCTGAACAGCAACCTAATTCAGTCATTTTGAAATCCAAGCACTACAGTGCAATGAATTGATCAGTTTCTTGAATGCTGCCCTCAAAATCTTGTAAAACAGCTAAGACAAGA
>VWZK01016774.1:97194-197972 GCA_013396935.1 Baryphthengus martii | reverse complement strand
CCACCCAAGTAAACCTCATCTAAATCCTGTAAAATCCTGTATCCCATTTTCAGAATGGCCTTGGGGCCAGAATCTGAAGTGTTAGTCATTGAGGACTCAGGTGTAACTGAAAGTCAAGGATTTTAGCTATTCAGTTATTCACCTACACTGAAGACAGATGCTTAGCGGGATTTCCAGAAGCGGCTAGACAGCTGTCTTGTGCTGACTTTAACTTGTGTTCAGTGCTGAGGTCCTTCTGAAAATCCCATTTCTGTGCATTTTGAGGAACAAAAATATTATTTAAGAGAAATGTCTTGTAGGTACTCAAAAAAACATCCACTTGGTGTGGTAGGGTACCAAGGGCTGAGGTGGCCAAACAGCATCAGAGCAGTGACATCCAGACTAAGGCGAACTAAGTAGGGAGTGAGATGAAACAAACAATGTTGTCATGACCGAGGCACAGCCCCAGCCCCATGCTGCCACAGCAATCTCTACCCTGGTATGGCTTTTTAGCACGGCCAAAATAGGTGGCAACACGCAAGTGTGTTGCTCTGAGAAAAGAGCAGGAAGGGGAAAATTATTCAGAGGGACACTTATTTCCTTAGATCACTATTCCACAGTGATAAGGGGAAGTAGCCAAATGTTTGTTTGAGCTACAAAGGGATGGACCATGAATTGATGGTCCCATCTCCTTCCAGTGATCCACTGGCTCAAGGGGAAGATACGGTTCTATCCCACACCTTGCTGCTTCTTTGCCAGCTTCAGGACTTTCTAACTCTCCTATTTGCCTCTGCATTAAATTTTCTATGGACATTCATCTCTTAACATTTCAGCTTCCTGAGCAAGTACATCTTGATCTTTCCTCTCAGAGGAGAAAGGGTAAATTCCAGCATTTCTTTCTACTGAGTAATCTGGCTTCATTTGAAGAAAGTGGGGAACAAACTAACCAGGATCTGCTACCATTAAAGCGGCCAAATTCTGAACCTTACTCATATGAGTATGTAACGGGCATCCAGTTGTACGTCTCAGTGAGTTCCCATTTAGTACACAGTGGGTACGTTCAGGGTTGCTACAGAACCCAGTTAAGGCTGCAACAGACTGGAGAAGTTATGCTAAAGCTCTTCCAACTTCTCTGCTGATATTTAAACAAACAATAGAATCTCTTAAGATGACTACAGAACGGATAACTCTTCCTCAGAAATGACAAAACAAATGTGAACTTATGCTTCATGCTATGGATGTCTTGCCCTATAAACAGCGTGAGACACTTAAAAATAATATATGCTTGAATCTAAGGAGTCAACTGGGGTATTTTTTCACACAGTTTGTGACTGTTCACTCAACTTATGCTTAGATTTTGGCAAAGCCAGCTCATGCTGAGGCCTGGTGCATGCTGGAAGCAGTGCCATTAGGTCAAAGAAGAGCACAAGGGGCCAGACAGAGCGAAAGTGCCATTATGCACCACTATCACCTGCAAATTGCTCTCTCCAGCAGCCACTACCTTTTGTCTGGCAGTTTCCTCAGAATCAGCTAACTTATGGAAATGACATAGACCAAACCTCCAAGTTAGAGGGTATGAAACATCAGTTTACACAAAAAGATTTTTAAGCAGACCCAACGGCAGCTGGACTGTAGAAGCCTTCATGATTCCTGCGGGGTGTGATGCGGGGGACATCCGATGGAGGAGGAAGGATGAGCACTCTCACCAGCGGGTAGGTAACTAATTTGTTTCTTATTTGCTCATAGATACACAACATTAAGAGTTAAGTGTTAGAAGTTCTGAAACGTTCTGTCTTGAATGGTGAATAAGGAAATTCATGTGATAGACCACTCTGGGCTAAAGAGGACTGAGCCCTACCCCTGCTTCTTGTGTTTATTATATTTCTTAATTAGCTCAGGAAATAAAGTTTAAATCACAGGGTATGTTGTCCTGTAAATTTGAAAGATCTAAATGGACCGTGGCATCTAAAACCTAATTCTTCCTGAACAGCTTGTTAATTAATATCTTCGTAGTGCCCTGCAGCAGACTTGCAGGGCCAGAAATGCTAGTGTGGTTAACAAGGTCCAGAATATCACCTTGATGTACGTATTTTGATTTAAATTAAGCCCTTTCCTCTATCTGAGCCCTGCTCCTGACACAGTGCAGGAGAACAGGATGAGAGCGCTAAGAAAAGGGGCAACACACAAGAGGCAGTAACGGCTGCAACCGCCGTATTTCTCCAGCTTTCCCAGCCTTCCTATAATAAATCAAATGCAATGCTGAGTCCTGGTCAGAGGGATGAAGAGACAGACAGCTGTCACTCACTTCTGGTAATGAATGTAACCACAACTGTCACCTCACTTGGCCTCAGTTATGCAGGTGGTCTCTCATCACAGGGCACAGGACTTGCCATGGCTTGTGATAAGATGACTCAAGTTTCCACTTCCCCTGCACAAAGCGACCGACAGGGACACAGCTACCAAGATCAGCTTGTACTCAAATCAGAATCTACAAAAGACCGATGTCCTTAAAACTCAGCAAATGCTCAAAAAATTTTGCTGACTAGGGAGAGGGTTCCCTGTTGATTAAAGTATGTATTTAAGTGCTATGCTGAGTAAGAGCAACAGTGAGTTTTAAATTAAGAATATATCTACAAAAAAGATCAAAAAAGGAAAAACAATAGCCACTGAGCAACATTTTCTCCAAGCTAACTGCAATTCTCACTTATTGGTCACGTAAATTTAGAGATAACATTCAGACAGAGTAGGAAAGTAAAATGTAGTTCAATAAACGCAACCTGTATTTTGCTTATTGAATGAATCAATACTGTTCACCAGTTGTCCATAAAGAACTTGCAGGGAAGTTTACTCTCTTCTAATTTTTAAAAATTAAAGGAAACATTTTTATTTGCCCTTCTTACTGTTAAAAAACTGTTATGATTTTAAAAAGCAAGTAACATTAAGGTGTAAAGTATTTTAAAAAGTCAATCACACAGAAAACATATTACTTTTTTTTTTTTTTGCCTCCCTCAAAACCTTGCATTAAGAATCTTTTAGCCAAGATACAAGATCTAAACCAGAGACTTGTATCTTTGGTGTAAAAACTGAGCAAGCACTTAAGGATGTAAAGGTCATAATAAATTTTATAAATTCAGACAACTTATTGGAGTAAAAACTGCTCCTGCCTAAAGAGATACAGTGCTCAGTTCTTTCAGCCATAATCTATCAGTTGAGGTTAAGTGTCACACTGAAAACGACCTTGTTTTTTCCCTCTGACAGATGTGATTTACAGAAGTCAATAGACTAATTGCCCTAAACCTACCAGCAGTGAGGACTCAGATTTACACTACGCCTTCTGCCTCGCATTCAGCTGATAGCATTCACATTAAATATAATTTTGGTTGCATAGGAGTCTAATAATCTCAGTTTTCCCTAGGTGAGTGCCAAACCATGAAGCCTGCAAATCGGAACTCCAAAATTGTGCCGCATCACTTTTTTCCCTTGGATCTTTACACACAATGAAGGGACAGCCTGTGGTTTCACCTTCCCCAGATCCACTTAATTCATCCCCATACTCCACACTGCTGATTTATGATCATTAAAATCACTCAAGAAATTAAAAAACAATTTGCTGGCCCACGCAGAAACTCCTGCAAAGGGGAAGTATCTTGTTCAAATTTGTGGTGGCGAGACATCACGTGCTTGCAGAAAAGAGCAGAAATTTCAAGGCTTAGCTGGGAAATCATCACAAAATTCTGTTAGATAAACAGGGAAGGAAAGATGTCTCTGCAAGGACTAACATCGGTCTTCTCCAGATCACAGCAGAGCACCCTTGAAGGAGGGTAGAGCTGTCGCCGGCTCAAAGCATCAGGGGAGCTGGATTCAGCTTCTGGGGACTCCCGTTCCAGATTCGAAAGTGGGCCACTGCCACCAGAGTAAGGTATAGATACAGACTTCTCTGGATGGTACCAGCTGTACCCTACTTGCCGCTAGCGTGGACACAGCAAAGCCCACATCTTGTGCGCCTGTGGGACTACACTGGGAAAGAGGAGAGCATGGATTCACCTTCGGGCGGTACCATTGCCGTGGGGATTTCCCAGGAGGCCACATCGCCTGGCTGTGGATTCCTCATGGCCAAGGCGAACGGTGTGAGCAGGTTGTGCTGTGGGAGGAAAGCGGGGTCAGGGCAAGGGATCCTCTGAGCTCAGTGTGATATAGAAAGCACGAGCAAGGATAAGAAAACAGATCTTCCACCTTAAAATGAAATGAAAGAATGACTATTTCTACCAAACATAGATTGGTAATGAGCCACTTCATTTCAAGGAACTGAGCCTTGAAGTTCATCTGCAGGTTAAAACATTATACCCCCAAAAGCTGGGCACAGGCTCCATATACCTAGAAGGGAATTTTTTGAAAGAATAAAAAACCCAAACCATATTAATAAATAAATAAAATACCTTCACCTCACCCTCCAGCCCCCCTCTTCGACAGAGAGATCTCGTATCTTCAAGACTTACAAGAAAATGTTATGAATTTGAATCTGAACTATATTGAGAAGAGGGAAGTTATATCGCCCTGCTGTGACAAACTCAGTGTGAACTCCTTACATTTGGGAGAGCCAGGTTATGAGTTAATTCAGAGCAATCTCCTGTGAATCTCACATGAATCTATGTGGTTGATCTTAAAAAAAACACATTTTCTATTCCAAAATAGAGAGGAATCAGGAACTAGGAAGCCTTCCTCTACCGCGTGGGCAAGACTGTTGGTCACGTTACTCACACAAAGCAGGCAAATCACGAGTGAGCTGCTGCCTGGCCCAGGTAAGAGCTCAAGCCTGCCCTTTACTCCAGCACGCTGCAAGCAGCTGTGCAAGAGAGCTCAGCACACAAAGCTGGTTCCCACAGAAAGCAGCTTTGATTTCATACAGTCCTGAGTCTCAGAATACCCCCCTCATGTTTTGCCCACAGTGGTGTTTAGATATAAGGAAGTATCTTAGGAGCTCAGAGTAGGATCTTAAAAAAAACCTCCTGAGAGAAAAGCTTTACTCTTTTTTATTGCTTATCTCTTTTCTTAGCTGTGCTAGTGCTGAGAAGGAAATTAAGCCGCTCCCTGTAAGATCTAATGTGAAACCACGGCCACTTCAGTGTCAAGATTGTTATTCGAGCTTTTTCCTAGTGCCAAAAACCTTTATTTGGTCTTCACCTCCGAATTAACCAGAGAAAGTTACAGACTTGCTCTTCACTCCCTTGGGAAAGCTCCTGACACCATCCAAAATGAAGCAAAGACCCAGATAATTGTGAATTCATCTGGAAGTGAGATGGTCTAATCACAGAGAGATGTGCGGGAGCAAGACCAAAAGGACTGGCCTTTAGAGGTGTGCACCTGCTACCTCACAGAGCGCCCAATAAAGCTGTGCCTGCAACTCATAACAGGCTGTGGCAAAGGCTGCCCCCAAAGTCTTGTGAACCTTTCTTTTAAGGATATTTAAAGGGATGCTGCGTACATCCTTGAAAGCTCCTGTAGCAATATAAACCAGAGACAAATACAACAGAAGAACCCCTACTGTAGCCCAGGATGGATTTTCAAACTCGGCAGAGCTCCTATTGGTCAATGCACAAGGCAACGTGAACGTGACAGCGCTTTGCTGTTCCTTCCCACCCCAACACCCAGAGGAATACTGGCAGCGGGTACCCAGTGCTGGGTGACACTGGTGAAGAGCTGTTAGCTGCTCTAAGGGGGCTGTTGGAATCAAAGCTTTTCTTTAGGCCTTTTCCTGCTGAGTATTAGAGACAGAAAAAGCTGGGTAAAATTTTCCCCTTGTTTGGATAATTATCTTCTGTGCTACCTTGTTGAGAACCAATGTGTCTGAATTAATTTCTTTCATTTCTCTGTCAAAACCATAATTATTTTCTTAGCTGATTCATTTTTCCTTGGGCTAGGACTCAGAAAAAGACATTAACTCAGGTCAGTCTGTCAGAAATCATCTTGACTGAACCCTCCTCCCCTCAACTCCCAGCTCCAGAGTCAGCCTTCCTAAAGCCTGAACATCCACCACCACATCTGTGCTGTCTCGGTGATGAATAGAAAGCTGCTTTTCTTGGGTATGCTTTATGTACTCAGGGATTTCACTGAAGGCCTCTAATATTTTGCCTTATATGTTACTGCTGTTGCATTTCAGCCTAGTATTTCTCAGCGACGTTTCACTCTGCTGAGTTGGGCAGACAAAGGGCAAGATCTTAGCTCTGCCAAGTGGACTCTTCTCCAGCAGAAAGCCTGGAGACGGGGATGGATGTAATATCTGAAAAATCCTTCTCACGTTACAAAACTCAGACTGTGGGCAGGGCTGTCTAAAGAGCGGGAGAGTTGGGGCAGCAAGGAAAGAGGCCGAGTCTTCATAGGTAAAGGAAGGATGCTGTTGGCTCTGGTCATGGGGAACAGGGCTGACTTGAGACTTGTTGAGGGGAACCTGAAAGCAGCACTCGCTCGGGAAGGCTAGGACACATTTGTGCTCTGTGCTACCTATACCTGTGTCACTGCTCATTTCCCACTATGGACGAGCTTGCAGCTCAGCTCAGAGAACAGGCACAGACCCCTGCAGAACATTGTGCCTCACAGTGTACTGAAAAAAGAGGATCTCTTGGGTAGTTATCAGCCAAACAGGCTAAATAATACTCTCTATTCCCAAATGCCAAACAAATCGGCTACACAGATGCTCCCATCCCCCTTCAGTCCCCCTAATGAAATTTGCTCTTAAAAAGTCAGCTCCGCTCAGAAAGGTAACTCTATTTGCTAACAAGTTGGGGTTTTTTCTTTCTTTTCCAGTAAGTTGTTGAATGTTTCTCATTCTCCCAACAGACAGAAAAACTTAAATACTTCTGTACAGACTCCCGTAGCACTGGTTTTTCAGCCTTTTTAGATTTACTGATCCCTGCAAATTTTCTGTTGGAGCAGCTGACCTTTCCAGAGAGCCCTTGCCCCCATCAACACAAAGGTACAGCCAAACTCCCTTACGGAGCCCTGAGGAGCAATCTGCCACACTCCAGAGTTACCAGCCACTGCCCTATGAAGCTACCTGACAGCAGAACACGTAGTGCTATGTTCGCTGAGATTACAGAGTGTACGTGGCAGCTTCCTGGGGATAGCTGTGGAAGGCAAAGGGCAATCTCTCTTTCAGAAGAGTGCTTCAGAGAGACGGCTTCAAACAGGAGAATAGTAAAAGAGCATTTCAATGAAAGAAGAAATTAAACCTCAGCCTAAGCAAACATCAGTGAAAGATCCAACTGGGCAAATACAAGTGACAGGCTGCGGCCTTAATGAATCTGTGACTGAAGGGTTCCCAGCGCTGTGCCCGAACCGCAGCGTTGTTGTTCCCAACCTGCTGGGCGGCCATAGTGGAGGTCCTGGCCTGTGCTTCACCAGAACAGTCTCAAGCTCAGTTTCAGCAGTGAAAGGGGTGGAATTAATGGAGGCCAAGATTCCCCAGAGGCTGGCAAGGGAGGGGTTCTCTCCAGCTGCTGGAGAAAGGTGACAGCAAGGTGACGGTGTAGTTTCATGGGAGAAAGACAGAAGTAAAATCCGCCCTGTGTGCCAATGGAAATGCAAACCCACAGTGGGCAGCGCACTCGCTCTGTGCTGGGCCTGCAAGGGCAGGTTCAGCCAGGGGAACCCAGATGCCACTGCTCCACAGCATGAGCCAGGCAATGGCAGCAGTGTCCTTGTCCTCACAGGACACAGCCTTGGAGCAGCCTGGGGTGGTGGATGGTCCTTGGCCCGGTCACCATCTCCTGCTTCCCATTCTCACAGCTAGCACTGCCCAACCCATGGACCCTGGGCTGCCAGTGCTGCCACCACACTCAGTAGGCACTCAAGCTAACATGGCTTTTCTTAGGGGGTTAAAGAAATCCCAGCCCCACTGTGCACAACACTGCTAAAAGTAGGCCTGCCCCACCAGGGGAAGGGGTCTGCAGGACCCATGGGGTCCCAACCAACTTCACTCCCTCATACTGCCTGGCCCACTTCTTTGGTTGGCTTTAGAGGCAAAGGAGAGGACAATATGACAGGCAGTTTGTGAAAGCTACCGATTGCTGGCACCCCGCACTTTGCTTTTGTCATGTCGAGTCATCTGCAAGCTGCTCTGAGCCTATATGATGGTGCTCTTTGCTTGTTCAAATGGAAATGAAGTAAAAGCCAGGGTGACACATGCACTGCTGTGCAGAGAAACAAATGCAGAACCACAGAGTGGCACTTCCACATAATTTGAGGCCATGAGCTTCACCAGTGCCTGGGGAAAGTCTGTTGCACAGAAAGGAATTTCACTTTGGACTAAATGAAGACAAGGTTTATGTAACTTCAAACCCAAAAGCAATCAAAGGAGTGTGAATGGTCCCACAGAAGGTTGCTGGCCTGCTTTTGTCTGTCTTTTAAGTTCTTCAGTTCCTGGCCACCCTGAAGCGCTTCAGGGGTGTTGTTTACTAGGCAGATTTTACCAACCCTGATCGTCACCCTGCCTTTTGTGCGAACCAGCCTTGGTTCAGAGGCTCTGATCATGTGCAGAGAACCCTGAACATCTGGCAGGGTGTAAGCAAGGCTTATCTGCTGGGCTGACAGCTTTGCCAATGGCTGGTGGGCTGCACTGAAGCTGCGGGTACTGCAGGCATCTGGTGATGTGTATCCAGCCATTCAGACACGTCCAACTTCTCTCCTTTGGTCTCTTCCTTCATCTACCCCACGTACAGGGAAGGCGAATTTTTGCACAGTTGTTTCCAACATAAGAAATACTCTCAAACAGTAAAATACATACTTTCCACTTTGTGGCCACAGCTGAACAGAGAGGAAGCCTTATGAAGACAGCTGAGGCAAGAAAGCTTTTGGTTGCAAACGGGCTTTGAGTGGCAAGATCTCAAAAGCATCCCCCCCTTTCAGTGGATTTGACTCCACATAAAAACCTGAGTGGTGAGACCTGCTGTGATCACAGGTGACAGATGGAACCGCCGCGAGTCATGCTGGTAGTTCTTATGTGCAGACACGCAGACGCAGTCAGCAGTTGATATTGGGTCCCTCCGAAATGAAAATATGCTCAGATGTCTCCATCTTGAAAATGAGAATAATAACAACCTCCCAAATACATTCATTTAAACCAGAAACGATTCTATTTTCTTTTGTTTTACACCAGATGTGCTCCAGACATGCCAGCTTGGTCTCTAAAGACTTTACGGCTTACTATGGTCTCTTTTTCAAACGACTCAAAGCGCACCGGGTAAAAATTTCCTTCCTTCACATCAATGGTCACCAATGCAACCTTGACATTTCAATTTCTCAGACCTCTTCTTTCCCCCTGCCCTACATCTCTGCAAAGTCTCATCTCGACAGCTTATTGCCATTGGCTACTAATGTTGAACAAAGCGCTCCCAATTTCAAACGTAATGAAAAGAAAAATCAGTAAAACAAAAGAGAAAATTAACCACAGAAACCACTCTCCCAGGGCTGGCCAGGTTCTTCAGGTTCAACACCTGAGTCTGCTGTACAGAAGTACATAGACTCCCCAGCTGCTGCTGTTCTTCATTTCCTCTGGAATTTCTTCCACCAAACAATCTGCTCCCAAAGATGGAGGAAGAGCGAACCTGAGGGCCCCCGGCCCCTGATAGCACAAAAACACTGTTCTGCCCTTAAGATCTCCCTGAGGTATACACACAGGCACACTCCCATGCCCCCCCAGCAGCTCAAGATCTGTTTTACAACAAGCAGTGATTAGGAGACATGAATCATCCTCTCATTTTTTTTTCTGTTACACGAACACAAAATGCAACTCTTTCACCTGCTCCTGCTGGAACTTCAGCAAGCTGGTCTCATACTAGATTTTCATTTTAAAAAGCAATTTGTCAGTACAAGCGATGCTTAAATTTTAAAAGGTTGTGACTAGTGCTGGGAATTGGAATCCCAGTCCTGATCCCGGCAGACCAAAATCAGGCTGCTGCCTTCTTGAATGGAGGGTTGCCAGCCAAAACTCCATTTTGTGCCCGCTGCTAGTATTTAAAATTCTAAAGTATTAAAAATGGCATCTTGGGATGTGGGTCTAAAGACACAATGTGTACTCAAGGGCACTTAATGAAAGTACAAAAGGCACACGACAGCTGATTCATCCCTACAGCCATTTGGCTGTGGGACAGAGAAGGAAGACAAAAGCAAGCAGGCTTTCTTGTGGGACACTGTCTCTTCTTTACCCAATGTTTCTATATCCTCATTTTTCATCAGAGAGCTTCTTCCTTCAAACTGTTGATGAAGTTTTGGAAGGGCTCCTCACAGAGCTTCAGCAGGCAGGCAGGGATTTGCTTATCTGGGGAAATGATTATCGGGGAGAAATTCAGGGAGACAGCCCATAGCTGTGAAAGAACCAGTTTCCAAGGACAGGACACATGCAGGCTTGGAAGCAGTTGGTAAACAGCCTTAACCATAAACCAAGAGATGATGAAGAAACTTAGGACCACTGATTCTTGTTTAGCCATTCTACCAAGCAAGAAGAAATCAGGGCAAAGTACCGCAGAACACAGTGACTTCAAGAGCTGTGGAAATGGCTCTTTGAGTCATTGGAAACCATAGAATATCAAGCACACTACTGAAGCTCCAGTGTATTATCACCACTGATGGTTCATCTCATATTCCTGAATGCCCAAGAGGTGATCTGGCCTGGGCTTGCATGGTCAATTGTATCAGCAGTCCCACAGCGCTGCTCCTTACCCCTCATCCACGCAGGAGAGCAAAGAAGAGGAAAGCTTTGGGCTCTGCTTCAAAAAGAGCAGCAATTGCCTAGCTCTGATGGTCCATGGGCTGCTTCTAACAGCTGCTGTAAAAGGCAATGAGGAAAAGCAAATTCCAGCAGCATTGTGGGAGGTTTGCAAAGGAGCCTCTACCTACTCTGTGAAATGTACTCTCTCCTTAGAGCAAGAGGTCCAGCCTCAGAGGACTTGGCCTTGTACTTCTGTCTTAATCTTGCAGAACAATGCACCATTCTTTACTTCTGGTCCCAAGCAAACTCATACTTTTATCCCACAGCAGAACACAGTTAACAGATTTAGCTAATAAATCCCTCAATTCTTTAAATGATCCATTGCAGAAAATTATCTTTTTTTTTTACTAAAAAAAAAAGAATAAAATTGCTGATACTCATAAAGCTGATAATCATGCTTCAGGAGATTTGAAGATTACCTTCAAAGACACACATTTGCCAGATTAGGGTGCTAGATAATATAGTGTTTTATAACTTTGGAAAAAACACTTAGTGACTTATTTATCCATTTTGTATTTTTCAAGAAAACACAAGTTGGAGCTTTATTTGTGCAAATAGTGGGCTGTTCTGCACATTCCAATGTCAGCAGTGCTAGGACACTCACTGATGTTGCACATTACTTATTTCCTTAAATAACTGCAGATAGAGCAACCCTATTATTGCTACACTTCATAAGACACTGACTCAAATTTCCCCCACATTGTGGTGTAAAATGGGAACAAAGGTGACTGTTTGTCAAATTACACAATGGGCAGAGAATAAGAATTGAGCAAACTGATGCTCAGGTTGATTCAAAAAAAGAGGTCCTGGAAATCTGCAGAAGTCTACCACATAGTAATGCTGCCTCCCTATGCCAATATGATTCAAGCTGAAACCCGAACCCCTCTCCTGCTATTTAATCTGTGTTGTTCTCACAACCTGGAGTTCACTTGTCTAATGCTGCTTTGCTCCTCTGTTAGCTGCACCGGGCTTTTTGCAGGCTCATAGATTTTTAAGGCCAGAATGGCTCATCAAGACCCTCTCTCCTCATCCCTGCTCATAATGGTGTTCTTACTGATCCTAAACGCTGTGCCCATTAACTTGTGCTTTGGAGAGAGTGCATTTGGAAAGAGGCTGAATATCTATGTGTCTAGGAATGGGAAATGGTCTTTAATCTCTGATCCACTGCTCAGAAAAGCTGTGGTGTAAAACTGAAGAGACAAAGGGAGCAGAGTGTTCCCTCAGCAGCTACCCCTCCTCCTCCGCAGACTGGTTTGATAGCCTCATGAACTCCTTGGCACCACTACAGAGATCGGCACCTGTTTTCAGCCCTATGACTCCTCATTTTAGGAAGCTTCCAAGTAATACATCTGTACCATCCTCTTCAGGGTTTGCAGATTTTTTAAGTGCTGGCCATGTATACATCGATTTTTTTACAAGAGGAAGGACAACACCAGATTAATAAGGTATTCAAACGCAAACCTTCTGGCTTATTTTATCTCTTCCAGGAGAAAATTCTTTTGTGACAAAGTTGTATTTTCAATAGTAAATATGCTTTGGAAGAGAGGTACAGCTACATACTTGGACATCTAATATCACAAAGATCCTGACCAGTCCTCAGTGGAGATTTGTAAATCTGGCAAATCTCAGCAAAGCTGACAGGTTCTGCTCAAGAGAGAACGTAGTGGTGACAGGAAGGCTTCTGTCAGGATCAATTTACTTTGGCAAAATGTGTTTAAGGAGCCTTGCAGAAAATATTGTCCTGTTATAGATAGCTCTGGCCGTGCCAGAAAGTCTCTTGCATATACTACCCCCAAGGCAAGGAGGGTTTATGGCTTTTGTCCTCAGTAAGATAAAAATCATGCCCAATATCCTACTCGTTTCTCCTTTAGCACCCCCTCCTTCTGTAGGAGAGCCCTAACCCACCTTAAAAATCAATTTTGGCAGAGTCATCTATCACTTTGAATAGAAGAGCAGATATTTCATGAAACTTAATACAAGTAATAGCCATATTCTTCACCCAAACATAAAACACGATAGATATGGATTGTTTGCCATTTTTTTATGAATCTGCTTAGAGCAGTAGTGGATATAAATTATGATAAAGGGCAAACTGCAAGTTCTACATGACTTGGCTTGGAGTAATGAGAAACCAATCCTGCATACAGCGTGTCACCACAGCACATACAGTTTTTGTAGTTATTGTCAGTATCTGTTAACTTCTTGTTGGGGCAACTATCCACGTATTTAGCTATTCCTGTTTGTCAGAGCCCTTGCTAACAATTCAAGCAGTTACGGTTGTTCAGTCAAAATTGGAGGCCAGTAACCAGTTATAATGATCCTTGGTTTTCGAAACCTAATTTGCTTTTAAGGAAGGAAGAAAAGGAGAAAAGAAAAGCATTTTAGTGCTTTTGCAATAGGTCAAATTTATGTCAGTCTAGCATTTCCCAGAGGCAGGTTTTTAAGTCTAAGTAAGCTAGCTTTGTCTCTTGCGATGCATTCATGCCTTCTGTTATGTACAGCAGCAACACTTCTGTGATAATGCCAGGCTCTGATTCTGTAACTGGGTTCTGGTGTGGGATGCACAGAAGCCTAATACAGCCTCATCCCGGACTTTAAAAGGCAAGCAGAAAAAATATACTCATTTAGAGAGAACATGGCCTGTGTGCAAGAGAATTCCTCCTCTTTATGTGAGATTGAGGAAAACAAGCTATTTCAATAGGTTTTGACCCACTTTAGTCTATGATGAGCACATGGCTGTTGCTTAACCATTTCAGGAAGCCAGCAGAGAGCCAATGCACTGCTACCGTGTTCTTCGTAGCTGGCGCAAAATTTTCACATGGACTTTTCTCAGCTGGGACCTTCCACCTGTGGGCAGGTGCAGGCGTTTCCCATACGGGACATTTCACCCTCCATACTACGGGGTTCTTTTCGGACCCAAATCTCCATAGTGCTGACCCCAAGAGGACAAGTGCAAGCAGTGCACTGAGGTAAGTTAGACATGATGAAATCTGTTGGCCGCAGCAATGTTATTCAAATGACAGAAAGGATTAGAAGGGGCAGCAGCAGTGAGGCAGTGAAGTGCAAGCTGCTGCTAAGGTTACTTTGTGGTCTCAGGGAGCAGGAGGCTGCTCTGCATGCAACTGCCTATCACTTAATTATATCAGCCAAAAGCCACACTAGCCTTTGATATTTACTGCAAGAAAGACACAAGGCAGAAAAACTTCAAAGGCAACTGAAAAAAACAAGTGGAGATTGATAGCCAAGATCCTGTCCTCAGCGCACCCCAAAGCCTCCCTCTCAAAACAGAAGAACTTTCTGCTACAAGGACAGTTTCTGATTGAGTTTATACTACAGTTTCTGATTAGTAAGAGCACACAGGGCAGGCTGGAGTCATTTTTCTATTTGCAAGTCTTACTGAACTTCTCCCATTAGCTGAAAAACAAACTAAAAAAAGCAGAGGACCAGTGGAAGAAGCAGGCTGGGACAGCAGCATGACTAGATCCTCCCTTAGTGTACTTGGGTATCTCCTTCACCCATTTTACCAATCCAGCCAGAGCTGGGGACAAGCTTGAGCTGAACAGCAGAAACCATTTTGCTTTAAACCACATTCTTTGCGGAGCAGCTGACAACTCTGAAGCTTCAGAAGACGGAGACATGCCAATGCCCGCCCTCTCAATCGTATTGCGGGACCCTGCTGCATGAGGCTTTTCATCGACTGGTGCTTTAATGCTTTGCCTCCTTGGGGAATGGATCTAGAGGAGAATTGCTAAGTTTATCCTGATGGTTACAGAGAAAATTGAAGTTCAATGATCTAATTCAAGTATGATGAAGTGCCCAACAATGCCTGAAGATCATTCTGGCATTTATATGTATTTTTAAACTATCTCGTGTATTTTTGGAGCCCAATTTCTGTTTCCTTTAAACTCTTTGGGATGCAAATAGTAGCAAAAAATAGTACATATTTCAGCTCCCTTCAAGGAAGTACAGTTGACAGAGGATTAGATCAGGTCTCTCAGCTTAGGGTTGGGAATAGGTCTAAGGAAGGAATCATGACTGATTCCTCTCTCTCCATTGCCAGGCTGGATGGCTGAGGATGAGGAAGTCCTAAGCGGATTCATCCAAAGACAGCGCTGATTGGCAAAATCACCACAAACAACCCACACTGGAGTGTAATGAAATTTGCTGTCCAGCCTAAACAGGAATATGGGTTTTTTTGAACATATTTAATCACACTTCCCACCAAGCTGTCTTCCTAAAAGACTCTAGTTCTTAAGCAGAGGCTCTGCATTTCTAGCACACCCAGAGAAAAGCAAAAACTCTACAGTGATCAGATGGATACATGTAAGGGTTGGAGAAGGAAAAGAAGGCCCTTCTTTCTGTGCTTTCAGAGAACCTCCTGCAGTGCATGTAGCTTCTATGAGACATACAGCTTCTTCCAAAAGGTATCACTAAAGCACTATTTGGGACTGTATTGATTAGTGGACATTTACAACGCTGTCAGTTCCAGACAAGATGACCTAAGATCAATTATTACATTGGGTACTGCTTACAAATGTCAGAGGTATTACTCAGGAAATTGATCTCGACTTTATGCAATTTAAAGATCAATAGAAACCAGCAAACAATTAGCAAGCTATTAGTAAGGGGGCACTGACACTTTTATTGACAGTTCCCTTGGAATTTATGCACTCACAGATACACATACTGTGTTTACTTACCTACCATCTCTGGGCTATCTGTACCCTCAGTAGAAGCACAAAGCTCACACTGACTTGCACAGCTGTTCCAGAGTCTCATCCCTGCTGTGATTTGGACCCATCTTTACTGCAGTACCATCATAAGCTTGTATGTTGTCTCTTTGGGATATACAGGGATCCAGCAGCAGTACTCAGCAGCTGCCTTCCTTAACAAGTGCTTCAGGAGCCAATTTATTAAGAAAACTGATAAAGTCAATCACTAGGGGACAAAAGAAAAAAAGAATTCTGAATTGCTGTTTTCCCAAAACACATAATAATATCAAATATGTTTGTGTTAGAGACCTGAACCAATCCTTCTGAAGTAGAAAGAAATCTTGGAAAGCACAGCATTTCTCATTGAATTGTGTTTGTGTCTTCAGAACTGACCTTGGCAATCAGAGCTCTACTACCATCCAGATGAAGGAAAATAGTAGTGGTTTGGCTTTTTTTGTCACACAACTGACAAATGTCATGTTAAACCCTTGCTGCCTCCCTGGCAGGAAAGGTTTGAGGAGCACAAAGCTGCCCATGAGATGACCTGTATTTTCTTCCAATCTGGCTACTTGTTAGATTATAACTCCTTTCCTGTTTCTAAATTGCTAGTACTTTGAAAATTCTGCATTTCATCAGGGACCTAGCCTAAGAATAAAATCCTCAAAAAGATTTAAGAATGTAAGAAAAGGAAATCAAGCTACATTTCATTTCTTCAAAAAAAGAGACTCATTAGCTAGCTCAGCTTCCAGTATTTTGAAAGCAGATAATGACTGTCCAATTGCAGGTGAACAGAAACCTGGTACACAAACCTCTCAACTACATTTTGGTTTGTTAAAACTCCATAAGTTCCAAGAGTGAGGAACAAGATGAAAGGTCTCCTGTGACTCTTTATAGTTTTGTAAGTCACACCTGCTCAGTCACCTCATTCCCTCCCAATCTTCTTCCATGCAAGCACTTCAGTTTTAGCCTGAATAGCATGGAGGAGGTTTGCAGAGGAGTGAACGCCTATGGATCCTGAAGATCATGAGAAATTCTGCCTGGGGTTTAATTGCTAGTGCTCTGCATTGCTAGCTTGAGAGTGGCTTTAAGTGACAGAGATAAGAAGGGATTTAGAAAATCTTCTTTATTGCCTTTCAGATCCAAAGCAGAGTCGCAAAGAGGACACTCCTCCATTAGGCCTATTATCAGTTTCAGGGTTATGCTTTAGAGGTAGCAAAGAAAGCAAAGAGAAATACAGGTGAGAGGCTCTACTTGGAGTCAAAAGAGGCTTAGGGGAGGAGCAGGGGTGCTTTTTTGTAGAGAGTCTCTGAAAAACAAATGTCAAATGAAGTGACTGAAGCAAAAATACCGGTGTTGCCTTACAGGCTATAGAGTCTTCACATTTCCTCACTGATTTGTCAGAAAAGCTTTAATGTTGAAAGATAGAAGATGATCCTCTAATGAACATGACCCAAATACACTAAGTCATTTTGGGGGTCTTCAGATGGGGAAAACCCCATACTTCTTGGGGTAGAACAGAGAGCTGGAGATTCAAAACTCAACAAGGACTTTGATTTTTCTCACTTCCAACTCGTTTTTGCAAAACTACAGCCGCTTGTTCCCTTTCCTTGTCATTGACATTGCAACTGTCAAATGAATAAATACTGATGTTTCAAAGGAACATCACACATTGGGAAGAGGGCGTCAAGGAAATTAGAACGCTGAGCAGGAGCCTGACTGTCACAGGAGGCATATCAAGAAATGACTTTGTAACTGCCTGTGAATGCAGCTGTGTGGTCAGTAAATACTGGCACAACCTTCTCATTTTATTCCTACTGGTACAGCTGCCAAAGGAAGAGCTGCTAGTTTAACAGATTCCTGCCAAGTACAGTAAGGGGAATAGCCTTATTTGTGGTGTCTGAGCATTTTGTTAGATGGCACCATGTTTTAAAGCCCCCAAAGAACTGTCTAATAATGAAGCCTACACACTCAGACGCTGGTATTGGCAAGTTCTTTGATTTAAGCGTACCTGCCCCTTTGCTGAGCGCCAGTAAACAAGGTGCGCTTTTGCATTTTTGATGCGTGTGTAAAAGCAACGTGATACGACATCAAAACAGCTCCCATAGCATCGCCCACAATCTCTTGCAAAAGGAGCAGAAGGCACCATCACCGCCTGGGAATAAATAAGAAAGAATCCTGCTGATGTGATCTACCCCGTGCTGAAAAAGTTAACTTTCCTAGAGATTAAGCACTCAACGATGTGACTCAGTGATTACATTTCAGCAAGTTGTGTGCAATTTCTTTGTATGCCAAATGTGGACTGGCTGACTGCAGCAAATTTAACTAAACTACTTGGCAGCACCCAGTGCTGAACAACACTTCTCTTACGCCTGTGCAAAGGCACAGTCCAGATCCCATTGTATCCGACAGGAATTCATAGCCAATGCTATTTTGGCTACTTAGCCAAATCCACAATTTGCCACCTTTGGTCACAATTCTCCGAAAATTTCCTTAATTATGTAGCAAGTTCCGTTACAGTCGCTGTCTTGAGATGCCGGTCTTGCCACCAACTGAGAAAGGGATGCGGGCAGAATCTCTGGGAAGGCCAGGGAGAGACCTTAGAGGAAGAATTCAAGTGCCTGCACATTCAGTTTGTCAGGAAGAGGATTGAGAAGCGGCAACATTACAGCCTACAAGGATTTCACTGGGAAGAAAAGCAAGACAGTGGGAGGTTTGTTAGTACATCAGAAAAGGCATGTCAAGAACTGAAAGGGGAAGCCAGAAAAGTTTAATTGCAAATAAAGCACCAATTTGAAAGGGTGAATCTAACCAGCAATCTAACCAGCAATCGCTAAGAGGTGACTCTAGGAAACGGAATTCTCAACACCTTCAGATGAAGGCAACTGTCTTCCTGAACTACACAAGTCTTTAAAATACACCACGTTGGGCTCAACACAGGGGTGACTGAAAACTGAATTGCCCACAATGCACATGAGATAAAATCAGGTGAACTAATGATCCTATGTCTTGAAGCTCTGTGAGTCTATGGACTAATGTTGATAGGATTACTTCCATGAAAAATACCTACCTAGATAAATGAGAATTCGCCTGACTGGGTCAATTTCTAGTGAAAACTGTTCCCAACAGGTATCAACTGTGTGACACACTTAATGCTGCAAAATTACCTACATCTTAATTTAGAGGAAAAGAATAAAACTCAGGGGACCTATGAAGACTTTTAACAAAAAGTGTGTGGCTTTCCCCCCAATAATTTCTTAGTTGTTCAGGTTTGGGTTTTTTGTTTTCTGTGGGCTGACTACTGAAATGCTGTTATCCAAACCTAATCTCAGCACATTTTTCATCTTTAGAATTTCACACATCTAATGAAATCTTTCTCTTGACTTTGCTTGATTTTCTTCTGGTTTTACAGACGGAGAAAAACCCTATTACCCCTTAAATGTAGAGGTCACTAATAGGATTTAGGGAAAGGTGATTTTAGCAATTTATCTGCAGAAGAAAAGCTACTCAAAATACAAAACATGAAATTCCTTAGATTAGTTTTAAGAGGAGAAACAAACAAATACAAAAATGGTCCTGAGGCTTGAATGAAAACCTGGTTATCTGTAAACCGGCCCTTTTTCAGAGTTCTCTTGGCAGTTGTGGCCTGAGGGAAGGTCTAGAATGATATGGCTGCTTTCTTAGTAGAGTGGTAAGATTAATGGGAGAGATTCTCTTTTGCTGTATATAGACAGTTCTCTGGGACTTACACTATCTGAGGCTCTAGCCCAAAATAATTTCACAAATCTGGATTTCACATAGATGAACCAATTCTTAGAGAAGAGGGTTAAATTTTAAAAGGCTTTTCAAATATTAAAGCATCATTTTGGCTGGTAATGCTAAAAATGGACATTTCCCCACCCTCCTCCCGGCAGCAGAACGTAGTGGACGTTTTGTGATCCATTTCTAAGTCTGCAGTTCATCTGAGTCTGCTGTACTGCTCTGAGAATGTCAGCCCAGCTTACACTGGTAATTATTCTGAACTAAGAGGACATCTTTAACGAGCCAGGACTCTATTGCTGACCTGTTTCCAACTCATTATTGCTTTTAAAGTCTTTGCCATCTTTCACTCTCACATCAGTTTCTTCACAGATGCACTTACAAGTACACATGGCATTTTGCTAACAAATGATACGGCGCACAGCTCGCAGCCTGGAGAGACCTTACTCTAAAATTAAAGCCACGCTTCAAAAGTGCGTTTGGAGTGACAGTGAACTCCATCAAGTCTCAACTTCTTATTAAATCGGCAGCACCTCAGTCAAAACCTGTGCAGTTGTCCAAGTCTATTACTATTTTTCACTGATGCCATACTATCCTAAAGACTCTCCTCTTTGCTCTTGAATAATTAACAATATCCTTGCAACATAAAACCAGCCACACTGGATCAGGCCAGAAGTTCACCTATCCTCCTACCTTTTCTCTGACAGTGACTGGGATGAATGCCAAAGGAAAACAACATTCCTTCCCCTGAAACACACTCCATCCTTTCAGCAGTCAGCGTTATAAGGACTTCCTGAGCTGCAGGTTGCATTGCATTCCACAGCTGCTGATGGTCATACCCTACCAGCCTCTGTCCCAACCTGTTCTGACATGCTGAGCCTCTTCATAATAGTGTCTAGGAGCAGAATAATTTTATCATCTGAGATTGCGAGCAATTAATTGCACATAAATGCCAATGACAGTATATATTATTACACAATTGAAAGTAGCTTTGATCATTCTCCCTGCTTATGTAATAGATGCATATTAAATACCAAAATATTTCTGATCTTGTCACACACACAAAAATCAGCTTGTGACAAGACAAAAATTAGCTTTTCCTGGTAGCTTAAAATTTATTTACATACTAATCTCCCTTATTATCACCTATTTAATTGTGCTAAAATGTATTAGACTGTAATTATTTGTACAGAGATCACGCTTTCCCCAAGTATCCTTGATACGTGTTTTGCTGCCTGAAAGAACACTAAGTTTTGTTTCATATTTTTTTCCTGTATTTTTTAGAGTGGATGTCTTAAGCCTTCTGCAGGACAAGCCCTCCTGGAGCTGTTATACAGCTAATCACTCCTGGACTGAGTAAATGGTGATATACCAGTGATACTGTTACACTGATGGGGCTGCTGAATTCCTGCAGTGCTGGGTCGGAGCTGCCAGAGCTCTGGCTCAGTGTGAACCCAGGGGCTAGGTAAAAACTGCTTTGGCCTCATCTGCTGTAAATGTAGCTTTAAAGTTAAGGGTTGTGTCCTGCCTGAAAAGACAGTAGTGCTCTAGAAAAACACATCTCTCTTGAGGGAATATTGAGATGGCCACAATGTTCCTTGCTGGGAGCGCTGCCACACAAAGTACCTCCTTGGAGACTGATCTTGCGCTGGGGAAGAATGGAACACCCCAGAAAGCCTCAAAAGGGAAGGAGCTGGTTGAAGGCAAAACCCTGGGACAAAGCGGAGTTAGGTTATCCTGCATGGGTCCTGCGGTTCATCTAAGTCATGCCATGAATCTTGGACGCCTTCCCTAACAAGCCAAGGAGAAGGGGAGTGAGTGCTGCTTCCCCTTGCCTCCTCTCCTGCTTCCTGCACTTGGAGGAGGGCGAGAGACGGGAGGGGCACATGTGAGTGATGAGGGAATAAGAAGAGAAGCAGTTCTTCCCTACGGCCTGAACAGATTATATGCAATCAGGGTGCTAAAGCTGTCACAAAGCAAATGTGCTGCATTGGTTAAGATGTAAATTGTCTGTGGAGTTACTTACATACACAATAACAATAACTCACCACGTAGGCGGGTGCAGTTGAAGGTGGAAACCATGCTAGCATCAAAGCTTGTCTGTCTCTCAGCGCCTTTACTGCCTGGATTTTGATGGTATTCCTACGCTGACATGGCTGGTGCTCTACAATAGAGATGTGCTTCATGAGAAGATTAATGGCATGTTTATCCAAGAAGTGTCCTAGTAGCCATCAGCGGCAAGCCTCTCATTCATCATGCTGTCCCCCTGTCATAAGGAGAAGTTCATCCATCCCACAATATATTCTGATAACCTAGTAGTCCTTTAAATGTGCATTCTACCTATTGGAAATCATCAGCAAAAGACAGGTTTGTTGCCTCTTACCTCCATCAGCAGAGAGCTGCCACCACTTGCATTCAAGTTAATCTGCGTGGCATTTGCAACACTCGGAGTCTAAGGGACCGAGGACAGAGCGGTTCCCGCAGAGGAACACGCTCCCGCTACTCTCGGCAGGCTGACAGCTGCTATGTGTTTAGCTCCACATTCTTGACACAGGATGCACTGCTGGGCTAAAGTGGCATCTGTGGAGAGCTCACAGAGTCCCAGGTGCTGTTCCTCATTTTCTTCCTCGAAATGCAGGCCATTTATTATGTCTACACTAAGACCTAAAATTCTTAAATGATAAAGTGTCCCAAAATGAAGCCTTCCCACCATCAGACAGCAAGGGCAGCATCCAGTTTGCACAAGGTCAGAGTGCTATTCAGTCCAAAAGCCCAAACACTTTGCTGAAGACCTTCCCAGGGGCAAACAATAAAAAAAAAACAACCCACAGAAATGCCTTGAAAGTCGTAAATTCTTTTGCTGATACCTTCTGTTCAGGGTTTCATATGATTTCTATTCCGTACAAGAACAGCTTCCCCTGAAGTCCCTGTTCACCAGAGTGCTTAAAAGTGGGTAAATTTAAGTGCCAACATCAATGGAGTACTTGCATGCGTAAAAGTCCTGCTAAACAGAGGCCTTGGGCTATGTCTCACTGCAAAAACTGATTTCTCTACATCAAGACCCCCGTGTCAGGCCAGTTGCTTCAATATAATTGCTGCTGGTGATACGGTACAGGAATTCTTACACTACTGTAATAAATAGAGGTCACCTTATCTCTGCTTTTAGGCTACACTGCAACTAACTGGACTGAAAGAAAAGAAAGCAGCAGCTGTGGTGGGATTTTGCAAGGATACTACTACAATAGGACAGTTCCTAGTTGTAGCAGGGTAGGAGCGTATCGTTATTTCTTTGGTTGGTGAGAATGCCCCTCACCGGAGAAGATAGACCAAGTAGCTAAAAACTTCTATCACTGATTTAACAAGGGAAGGAATGTGCTACAATCGAAATTCTGTCAAAAACTTTCCCCTCCAGAAATAAAAAATAAGAAGTTACAACAGTAGGGAATTTTGCAGATGATATCCGTGTTGTTAGAATAACAGGTGCAAAGTGAAACAGCAGTGAGAGAGAGAGAAAACAGGGCAGGAAAGTTGGGGTCTTCTCCCTTCCAATCAGAATGAAAATCTTCCCTTAAAGTAGTAGGTAGAGATAGGTGATCTTTCCCCAGGGGAAAAATAAAGCTGAAACTATTAATGAAATCTCTCTGAATTTACCAGTTAGTCATCACTGGAAATCTAAATATAACAAACTCTATTTTCCTTGGTGTTCTGTAGGAGACAAGAAGGTCTTTTTACCAAGCAGAAGGAATGCCCATGGGGAGGAAGCAACCAAATCGTTCATCCTGCAGCTCACTACAGGAGAGAGCCAGGGATGCTCATGGAGGTTTTTGTTGCCTTTTACAGACACAGGATCCAAAAGCTGCACCCATCCATCCTGGGCTGCTTCCCTAAGGAGGCCACATCTGCGTACCCACATCCTCCTCGCTGCCACTTCTGTGATAGTCTTGTCTGCTGTGCTTCTTCCTCCTCTGTGTACAAACATCTTAGTGTCCATAATGAGATCTGTCATTTAAGCATTACTACAGTTGTTTGTGAAACAAGCTTTCCAAGGATTTCCCTTTCCCTTCCTTTGTGAACCTCGAAAAGTATAGTCACTGAGTTTGAGTTGAAATTAATTCCTTTTTTTGCTTTGACTATTAACCTTTAAAAAAAATAATTAAAATGTTGCTGTCAATTCTTTGTGGTAGACAGCATCAGCTTATGTATTAGGACAGTACATTTTATAACTGAATCTTGATTCATCATAGAAAAGCATTCAGACATCCCCACAACACGTACAAACCACAGTCACAGAAAGCATCGCCAAGACACTAAGAGTGTGAAGTCAAGTGCTTGAAAGCTGGGAATTATCCACAACCTTAATATAGCCTCCTCGTGCAACTGCAGCACCAGAGAGCTTAATTCCATGTACACATTATACATTTTCCACAGAGCCATTGCCTTGGTGTGGCACAAGATGAATGCTGTCCGTGTCATGAGCAGCTATTCAATATTTTGTTTTCTCCCCTTTGTTCGTTGTGTTGTCCCATGCTTTATTTACTTCACATCATTCAAACACTACTCTGAAGATAGAATTACTAATTCCCTCCTCATCTTTTCTATGGAGTTAATTTTCTAGTTTCTAATGGCTTCACAAACAATAATAAATCTAAGCTGCACAGAAACTCTTAGAAGCAGAGGGTGTACGCGCTGAATTTGGTCCACATAAAACTACTGTGCATTATGCAGAAGAACACTGCATGTTGGATTGAAAACTGCCTTGGGCAGTGACTTTTCCTCTTCATGCTAAAGTGCCATGTGTGTCAATAAATCCGTACAGAGCAGCTGTAACATTACAAGATGTCTTCACTTTTATGAACATTGTGCCACAAAAACCTACCTTAATGCCATTTTAAATTTAAAATGAAATTAAAATTACCTCCTAGAAACAGGAAAATATTTCCTTTTCCCTAAGTAGTTACAAATAAGTCAATGGAGACAGGCTACATAGTAGTGTGCAGCCAAGAAGAGCCAGGGCCAGATCCAAACCCCACTGAAGTGCAAGGAATACCTACTCTCTGGAGGACTGACTGATTGGGCTCTACAAGCTAACGGTGCAGTTTTTGTTGAAAGCAGGCAGACTCATTGAAAAGCATGTTTTCCACTAGTGGAGAGAGGTCTAGAAGCTTCTTCATGCAAGACGGTCTGGTGTTCTGCTTTAAAATGATATAGATTGTCAGGGATTTTTACCTATCAGTGATGTTAGCGCAGTTTTAATCACAGGATAAACGTGGCACAAAATAGGATTTTTAGGTAACAGTCTCTATTCTGGATGAATGGCACAGACAAACTTCTCAGCGGGGTGATTTTGTAACCTCTTTGCAGAAACCATTTACAGTGTTTAATATACATGGTACCTTAGAGAACATTTTTTAGCATCACAGGAGAAAATCTCTTGCAGGGGGCTTGAGATACTGGTCAAACCTTGTTAATTAGTCAGGCTGTCAGCTTGTCAGGTGAATTATATGGATTTGTAGGTAATAGCTCATTAACAAGAAATAGCTACTGCTAATTATAACAAGGTCACGAAAGCAGTATCATTCCAAATTTATGAAGGAATTAAAAATAATAAGGCAAGTGTCTTTTCATCTGAATGCAGATTAAATGATTAGCAAACGTCTTTTCACAGTATAAAGTAGTTGGTTCTGGTAGTTGAAGTTATAGCTAGGTATCTTTTACTGGACAATGAGATTAAATTAGAGAGGCTCCACTAATTTAGCTTCACTCATTATTTATCCATGCATATTGATTCACAACAAGTACTACTCAGCCCTTACTAGTTATCCTCTTCACATTATTTTCTATGCCAAGACCTTTGTAAACAGCCATGTGTGCAATTACAGAATGTTACTTTCCAGATTAGCTGGTAAATGCCTTTAACTGCCACAAAATACCACGTTTGTAATAAATTACTCTACTCTGCAATTTGGTTCAACCTAAGGTAATGACAAATGAAACCTCTTTAGAACAAACAATTTACAATTTGCACTTAGGCAAATGTTTGTGTATTTAAATGCCCCTGGAAGTTTCTCTTTGACACTCTGAGCAGTACTGATGTAGCACATAAAGGATGGAGCGCTAGTATGGGGACACTCTGCTTTTCAGGTGTTGGAAACAAAAGTCATTCCCATCCCCTTTTTCTCCTGCATGGCTTTTGAATATTGAAGTCCGCTGCCTAAACAGTATTACCTTTTTCAGGACAAAATTCTCGGTCACATTAAATCCCTTGCTGTGGCCAGTATCACGGATGCCCTGCTAAAATCCACAACTCCTGGGCAGTTTAAGAGGTTACAGGCCCTAAAGGTGTTCCTGGCCATCAGGCAGATGTTACTACCCTCGTAACAGAGATGACAGAATAGGTGGCAAATCTGTAATTCTCCAGCCTATTTTACAGCCTGGAATATAACTTTTACTTGCCACCAGCTTCCCTTTACTATAATAATAGAGACTGTGAACTGCACAGGCTGTTCTGTCCTGCTTTGCTGTGGGCTCCACCTCCAGCAGTGAAGCGCCTCGATTGCCCGGCGCCAACAGCCAAAACTCACCACTTGACAAACAGAGCCCCAGTTCTCCCTCATGAGCCAAGCAGCAAGCCATGCCCTGCACCAAGCCTGCTGGCAGAAGAGAAGTAGGGCAGTAAATTAGAAAGACTGAAACACAGCATAGAAAATTTTGGTGCCCCAAACAGTCACAGCCTTTTTTTCTACCGGACCTGGCTGTGGGCAATGTCCCTGGTGGCTAGTTATGGGCAGAGAGGGAGTTGATAAAGCATATTCAACAGCAGTTTGTAATGATGTCTCAGTGACAGATTCCAGCAGAACCAGCACAACAGAAAATGGCTGTTCTACCTATTTTCACTACTGAACTTAATACAATGAGAAACAGCAAACTGGGATTTTAGTTTTGCCTCATGGCTACGGAAACTTCACTGCAATCTCTTGTACCTGAAGGTCTTTCACTATACTGCCAAAACCCAAGACAACACATTTCCTCTACTAGTAGTTTCCTACTACTATATAAAGCAGTTCAAAATCTGGCCTGAAGTTCCAATCTGTAATATTTTTAACTATCTCTACTGAACACAAAACATTTTCCCTGCCAGGGAACTCTGCAGGCAGCAAAGCAAAAAAAACAAACCAAAACCAACCCCAAATTTACATTACATAAAAACGGTAACTTTTTTAGAATATGGAAGCCTACTGGATAGTTTTCCATGAGGATTAAAGTGTCTGTTTGGAACATACAAGCCTCTGTAAAATGTTTCTTACAGTATTTGAGATAATTGTTCATTCCTGTTGCTTTGGTGGGAAGTATTCCCATTGTATTGGGTCTTACATGCTAAAACAAAGAAATCTCATAAGCACAATAGAGAAGCAGGCAGCAAGTGGATTTCAAAACCAAAACCAAAAGTCACTTTATCTCTTAGGAAGAACTTTGTAGAAACGTGCTTAGTACAAATTGCAAAGAATTACAACTACACCAGCATTAGTAGCCAAGAAAGCCTCATTACTCTTAAAGATGAAAAGGCAGAACCCATTTCAAATTTCACTTGCGGGATAACATATACAACAAATACAGAAAAGGAAGAGATTGAAGTCATCCCTGGACATCACACACATCGCACATTTCTAAAATGCCTTTGTGTGCACAACAATAGATTCTCCTTCTATCCAGCCCCATTTCAGTTGTTTGAAAGGCTACCTGATTTTATAAGTTACTAAGATGGACAATAAGCATCAATGTTCTCTGCCAGCGATGATGATCTCCAGTGCAACTGAGCTCCCAAATCAAATTGGAAAATTATTGTTCCTCCTGGCTATGTATCACGCTTCTTAAAGAAATTCTGTGCTTTACTTGCAGAACTTACTCTTACATTTGAAAAATTATTCTCTTGGTAATTTTTTTCCATCACCACCTAACACAAGAAGTTACGTAACCTGAAAAAATACCAACCAAATGAAAATAGATGCCTTCCCTCAGCACTGCAGACCTACCACGGGGCATATCTTGTCAAAGTTGCGCAAACTCCACGAAGCCTTAATGCTTATTCTGCTTATGGATCTCTCTGCGTCATGACTGACAGATCACCACCGCTGAGGTCTAAATGTTCTCCAGGGACAAAATGCCTTTTTGGTAAATATCTCAAAGTTGAGGAGCTCAGCTTAAAGGAATCCATTGTTCGAATTTCACTCCAAACTGCTGGGCACTGGAATCCTGCTTCAAGCAAAACATCGTGTGCTTTGGGTTGTGCAACCGACAGCCAAAAGGTAGAAACAAACAGGGAACGATTTCTTTCATCATAAATATTTGAGGCTTTTCCATTTACTTGATTACCAGCTTCTTCTGGGCATACCACTTCTGCCAACCGCCAGTTCACAAACACCCTCCTGCATCCCTAGAGTCCTCCCGCTTCCTGGGGAGGGTCTTGCAATTTGCCTATAAAAGCAAAACTCTGTTCCCAGCCAGAATCCCCCAAAACAAGCTTAAAGGAGAGAGGCTTTCTATGTTGGAAGTCAGATTAGGACAATGCTCTTGGTTTTTTATGTAGTCAATTTAACAGTATAAATAGTAACATATTTATCATTGCTTTTATCACAATCTATCAAACTACCCCATACCTACTAAAAACTGCTGTAGCGCTACGAAGTGGAATGAGTAGAAATAATTCCAGGTTTATTACTGAAGTGAGAAGTTTGTTTACACTTAAAGGCTCAGTCTTAATTTCCTAACAGTCAGAAGCCTGAAGCCATCAAACACGTCAATTAAACATTTTCAGGAAAGAAGGCAAATGTAAGTCAGAGACCGAAGGAGACCTTTGCACAAACCACGGTAAGTTCCTAGGGGTTTCAATTTGCTCTGGAGTTTTTCATCTCAGCAGGACTATAAGCACCAAAAGTTTTAATGACCATTAACAAACTATAATTCATGTCTCTCTTTCATCTGCACAGCCCTATTTCACACGAGATCTGGCAAGAGAATCCCAGCCTTGGCACCAATCTATGGTGCACTCTCTGCTCCGCACACCGCTCACCATCCGCCTGAGCCACAGCCAGGAAAGCTCCCCTCTCCTGGTTCCATAGTGCTCTGAATTACACACGCTGCTCTCAGCTGCCCCCCACATGCTGGGACCGGGGGAGCCCAGGCCAGCGCTGACCTGAACCAAGCACTTGGATGATCCATCTTGCACGTTTCCTGCAAGTGTGGCTGGAGCAAACCACTGCTGCATTACTCCAGGGAAGTCATGATATTTAATTTAATGGTTGATTACTTAAAACATTAAACATGATGAAAGGAGGACCTGTGCACCCCCAAAGGGAAGTGGGACATGAACCTTTCAATGAAGTTATAATGAATATACCTGGGACCATTTTGCCAATTCCAAGGAATTCCTCATTAAGCATTTAATTTCATAGCCTTTTTTTTTTTTTCCTTCTGGAAAATGCAACTTCAGGAAAGATTGGCCGTTTTCTTTAAGTTATGACTTCATTTTGCATAAATACTACATTGTGCTGGTGTTCCTGCATAAATGGATGTATAACAGAGTGTGTGGGTACACGCTGATACTCAAGGGGCGGGAGGAAGGAAGGGAAACTCAGTCATGAGAGTTACAACCAATTGCCAAAAGGATCACCAATGATCACAGAGCAAACTAGTTGTAAGGATTTATCTGAAATGGCTCTGCCTGTGAAAGACAGTAATAAATAATACAACTACCTAAACATGTATATGTTTTATCTGGGAAATTCACAATCCATTAACACTAGCAATTATTTTTCCCCACTTAAGAAACGACACAAGCAAGGCATAGAAGGTTGGTCGATGCTTCTCATGACCTAATGGATAAAGCAAGACGAAGCAATGGCCACCTGGGTTTTACTCCCAGCTTTTCCACCAACCTACTGCATGTCCTTGGATAAGTCTGTGGATGCCAGTTTCCCCGTCTGTAGAGCACTGAGCTCCTTGGTATCAATCTTTGATCTGGAGACACTGGAGCAGATTTGCCCTAAGCCAACCCATCTCTAGCACAGCTGGTGCTGAGCTGCAGCTATGATGTCCATCAGGGTTTTTCTTGCCCTTCCCCACGCACTGCTCTGCAAGGCTCCCAGCAGAAGGCGCAGTCTTTTTTGGACTGAGCAATATAGAAGTGCAGGACCAGCTTGAATCTGGAACAGTTCCCAAACTACAAAGCTCTTCTGAGGCCCAGACGGTTGGGGAGCAAATACCTTTACATCTGGATGGGCTCATTAGCTCTAACTCTGTATGGACCATCCCAAAATCTGTCCGGCACTCAGCAGAAGTATTCATTGTGTCCACTCCAGACCTCCTCAGGCTCTTCACTGAGAGACCACAGCGCAGAAAAGCCCCGGGGCTGGCTCACCACATGCCTCAGCTCCATGCTGCACAAAAGCAGGGAGACTGCATCGTGGCCAAGCAACGCAGAGATCCAGCTCCGTTCTTCTGCCTCCCTGCCACACAGATAAATGGCAGTGGAGGTGTTATTATTTACCTCCTCTTGCTGAGCCCTACAAATGCCATCTGAGAGAAGATGTATAGGTTTGAATTATTATACTGGAGGAAGGAATCTCTTTTCAGTGTCTCAGAACCCCAGTATTGTAGACTACATCTAAATGCATTCTGTCAAAGCCTTCTTGCTTATTCATACCAGCGGTCCCAATGAAATCAATAAGGCAGACACAGCTCGGCCTGCTGTTACTAAGCCAGGAGCAAAGAGAATGTAATTTTCAAGGACTATATTCACTGACTACAACAAATTAGTCTCCAGTGAACCTGTGCACATTTGGGTATTTTCTTTTATTGATGGCTTTAGAAGTTGTTAAACACCTGGCTCTTGCTACCTAAAAAGATTTGAAACAGAATATTTACTGAGAAAAATAAATGATCATATGGATGAGTGGGGGCTTTGTGTACTAAGTAAAGTAAAAGTTTGAGCACTTACAGAACTTAGTTGCAAATCTGCAGGGATATGGTGCAGAAACTCAGTATGGCTTTACCGAACAAGTTTTTAATCTCTTAATTTCTTCTTCCTGTCTGCACAGTTCCCTTGACTAAATTTTCAGCTTATACTTTCTATGTGTGGAATTTCTATTCTGTTTTAATATTTAATGAATACCATTAACAAAAAGAATTACTAAACCAATAAAAACAGATATTTTAAAGAAAATCATAATACGTTGTCATTAAAAAATCGATTTCTGAGTCTTCTTTGGTTTATATTTGGGTGAACTCTCAAAACACAGAAAGGGTAGCCAATCCTTCCTTAAAGATCACGATGATTTAGCATCACATCTTTGAGATGCTTTGAAAGTCACACCTAATTCTTCATTTTAAATATTCAATAATATGTCTCTAAGAACATTTTTTACTCTGATATAACAACATGCTCTGACAAGTGAATATAATGAGATTAACAGCCCAGCGCTGAAACAAAACTCTTAAATTCTGTAACTTCTGCCAGATGAGTAGTTATGTTTTAGCAGGTTTGGTGAGCTGGTTTGGCTTGCCCCTTATCTACTCATCCTCCTGCAACAGGAATATGAGAACTCTTCAAGAACCACAAGACATGCCTGTCTATTTACGTCACTGTGAAGAGCCTGTGCCCCAAACTCATAAGTCTCTCAAGTTATAGACTTTGACTATTTCCTCTCTGTCAGTAAAAGCTAAGAGCAGGAGTCTGAACATGAAAGAACTCTTTACTGGTTTACAACATGTAGACAGAGCTGTATAAATCATAGGACAAGGGAATATCAACTATGGGCATAAATGCTTTGTCAGCTAGGACAGAGCCTGAAGAGTGGCTGCTCCATAGGATGGGGGTTCCAAGATGAATACTCATGCTACTCCAGGTTCTCATCAATGATCTGGAAGCAAACACAAGATCACTTGCTGACATATTTGTAGGTGACAAATTCTGGCTCAGCGATATATCGTGAGGAGGAGAAGGCAGGGAAAATGGTGAGGATCATTGGCAAGCCGGGCTCGGGCAAATAAAGTACATTTTAATTTAGCCAAATGCAAGGCCTTCAGAAACAGGAAATAAAAATCTACTTGCAGGAAGGGGAATGTCTCTGCCATTCCACAAAGGATCTGCATTATTGTGAAGCACTATACACAGATATCTACACGTACACACCAGCTCCCAGTGTTATCTTAGCTGTGTGAAAATGTTAATTTATTCCTGAAATTTAAATACTGAAGGGCAACAAGAAGTAGGGATGCGTATACAGTACTTGTGAGATTTCGTGTTAGCACTCAGGGTGTTCAAGCGTTATCTTAGAAAAACAAATTGAGAGAATACAGAAAACACCCGCAAAACCTTGACTACGTGGTCTGTATGGAAAAATCCATAGAGTGAGACTACAGAAATCTCAATACATTTCATTTATAAAAAAGAAGATTGACAAGTGCCTAGTTTATACAGTGTAAGCACTTTCCCAGGGAGAAAACAAACACAGGGTACTTACGGTCTCTCTTGTCTAGCAGAGAAATTACACAGAAAGAACTAATGGCTGGAAACTGAAGCCAGAAAAACTCATTTGGGAACCAAGGCATTACTTTGGAATGCTGAGCCAAGCAATCTAGTGAGGTCTCCATTTCTTTACTTTTCAGTTAGAAGATGCCTTCAGAGAATATGCACGGCACAGACACAAGATCTTGGGCTCAGTCTGAAAGTACCAGGGTAAATTCACACACAGGGGATCAAATAGAGCAATCTTCCTTTTTTTTTTTTTTAAAAAAAAGTAAATAAATTGGTACACACACCTTTTGCAACTGCCAAAGAGATGTAATAGTTTAATCATCAGACTGTGCAGTGAAGCAGCAATGGAGACCCCTTAGCACTAGTAAGAAATCTGCTACTAACATGTAGCAACACCATTCACACCAACCAGACATGAAATTGGTCTGGCATCACTGCTCCTGATAGGACTGGTTATACTACTAAACTTTTAACACTACGCTGTAAAGGACAGCTCACGTAGTATTATTAGCTCCTCCCTGGTGATATTTCCCACAATATTTCATCGGCAATTTCATGCTTGTCTCTGAAGTGGATCTACTTCTGTTTAGGAGCCCTTGAGGGGCTTTCCAAAGCCATTTGGTTCCCTTATAGCACACCAGACAACTTGCAGTACTGCTCTAGATTGGCTCCATTGTCAGTCAGCAACAGACACGGTACTGCCAAGTGCAGACAAAGCCTCTTAACTTGTATCCACGTTGGTTTTGTAAATGGTTAGGGGCAGAATTACAGAATCATTTAGGTTGGAAAAGACCTTTAAGATCATCGAGTCCAACCATAAGGATGGACTTGATGGATGTCCCTAAATTATATTTTTTGAACAATTTAAATTTATCCAGTGCAACTCTTACTGGACTTAAAATGTGATTTTACTTGAGTGAAAAATACAGGCAGATTTTTGAATAGGCCTTGAAATAGGAAACATCCACCCTTAACTGAGGCATTGCAAAAAGAGAAAAGAAATTAAATGCAACAGCATTGTCTCTGCAACATCAAATATGGTCTAATGTTCCAGCTCTGGTCATGACTCCTGTTTTTACTTGATTTAGCTCCATTTGAAAAGAAACAAATAAATAAATTCTAACAAGCTGGCATGACAGATCTATAAAACAAGTTTCAAGTTCATTTACTTGTTTTACCTTATTATTGCATAAGAAACCTGAAGAGGGGAGCTGCTAAAACACACCTTAGAGATGCGTCTGTTTTCTATGCCCGTATCAGCTGCCAGTAAGCAGAGTCCCTGCAGTGGCAGCAGTACAACGTGCTTCCCATTCCCAGGATTTCTGCAGGATTTCTGGGTTTTGCCATGGAACTCCTGAGGAGTGCTGCATTCCCCTGTTGAAGTGCCTGAAGACGGCTTCATATGTCCCATGCCCACTGCCCAAACTACATCTCAGTGATGCATGGGCTCTGCCAGGTCACCAGCATGTGCAAGGTGGAAACCCCTTTATGGGATGTCACTGAGGACACCACCACAGACCTGACAGGGCTTGGTCTCTCACAACACACTTGTCATTGTAGCACCTGAGAGCAACACTGAAGAACTCCTCTACTCCACGCAGCTCTTGAATCATAAACTCTAATGATCCTGGTCCTCACTAACTACTGGGACAACCGAATCAGATGACAAGAATCAGAACTATGGTGCTTCATATAATTTAACATTTCTTCCTCTCTCCCTCAAGCAGAGCAGAATTAGCCTTTTGTTACAGAAGCCAAAGCTATAGCTTATTTAACTAAAGCAAGATGAAGTGCACTCTACAGCACCTTCAATACAAGGTACTTACTATAGGCACCTGCAGACTCTCTCTGTCAAAGCAAATGACAGCATATGAGTTTTTGGAAAACGGGAAGCTGTTTGTTTTAAAAGATGGGTTTCTAGTGAAACTGTATGTTTTAAAAAAGCCAAGTTTATTTATTTTTATAGAAACAGGTTTCCAAACAAGATGTTAGTCTGCAGTTCATGAAATGAAGTAATAGATTTTTAAGTGTTGAAGGTAGCGTCACCAACATCATCCAGTCTGGCCTCTGGTGTAACATAATGGTAAGATTTGGAAATAGAAAACATATAATCATTAGGGAAAACTGCAAAGAGCAGTCTGCAAAGAACGGAGTTACTTTATCTTTTGGGGACTAAACCACAAGCAGTGGAAGCTCTTCTTGTATCACACTGCAGCCCTGAAAAGCTGTGGGTTTGGTCGGCTGATTATGTCAGAAAAGGCTTTTGTTTCCATGAGGTTAATATGGGATTTCCAAGCCCAGACTTTCGTTTTTCAAGGAAGTCCCTTCCTTGTGGGTTCACACGTGTCTCAGTCCCCATCCGGACCTCAAGAATTAGAGCCCACTGAAGGATTAGTAGCAGCAGGAGAAATACTTATGGTATCTCAAAGCCCTGGCTGGACATGACCACATTTTGTATTTGAGGCCTCCAATTAGCTCTCCAGCTCTACTTGGCAAAGCACAAACCTGCAGGTAGCAACAGAAAGAAAGAAGTCCCAGATTTGATGCCTACCAGGGGATATAAGCATATCCTCAGCTATTTAGCAATGGACTTCAGCATAACCTTTGCTGAACTGAGCCCTAAAATTTCAGGTTTTACTGACTCTGACATCACAGCCAAGAGGTAACAGATTGTCTCGTGCATCACCAGCACCAGCAGTCTGCTTGCAGTTCCTCCATAGCTCCGTACGCTCTCCCTGTAAACCTGCATCACTGTGTGATCTCTAGGTAACTGGGAATTATCACAGTGCCTGGTACTTGGGGGGCAGGGAGCAGTTAAAAAAAAAAAAAAAGGGATTGGTTTTGAAAGTAGGTAATCACCACAACTAGTATTCCAAGCTGGTTCTACTAGGACAGAACAAGAGGATTTGACCTGAGCTGTTTCACTGGCACTGACTCACAGAGCAAGGAGATAAAACAACAGATGGCCCCACAGAGCTACAAAATGACGGGTACTTCCACTACCCCTAAGCAATGAAAGGATGTTATTTTTCCTCTGGAGGAATTCGGATGGCAAACCAGCACCCAGATGGTTACAAAGGAGTCAGACTAAAGAAAGTGAGTTTCAAAAATACCTGGAGTAGGCAGATAAATTTAGCAACTGCAATTCAAACAGCCATTGATTTCAGCAGGGCGAGTATTAAACTCTGTGGTCACTGTCATTTATTTTCCTTATCATTTTCACTGCCCTTTACAAGCTGAGTTTTGCCACATGTGCAATGGTCAGGGCAGTAGTGAAAACTGGTTCAGTGCTGTGACCTCAGATGGCTCATTTGGGCAGTGGCAGGAAGGTAGAGCAGCTATTTCTCTGACTTCTTCAAATGCGTCCCTAAAGCACTAGAATTTCTTTGACTTCAGAGGTAGCAAAGGAAAACTATTTGTGAGATTGACTGCTGCTATTTCATCTATTTAATGTTGCTGGTATAATATCTCTACCCATTTTGTGACTCGAGTTCTTATTTATGCTTGTAAATCGGTACTTAACATTTTACATTATTATAGAAATAAGCTTCTTTTAAATGTTCTGCTACTTTTTATTTTTTTTTATTAGAAGATGCAAATCCTCACTGGCTTAGTTTCCAAGTGAACGCATTAAGTCCCAACCCATTATTTCTTCTGAAATAATGGTTTTATTGTCTGTGGCATTTTGCAAGTTCATTTTTTTTCTTACAGCCTCATCTTTTTGGTTTACTCGTAATGTGCCGTCTCAAACTGCCTTACTGGTCACTCAGGAAGATGAATTCAGCAATTATTGGATTTGTCAGTAGTGGACTGAAGCACTCTTGAACCACCTCTTTAATTCCATACCAGAGCTACCAGGGCTCTGTCCTCTGCTAAGACACCATATTCATTCAGAAGATCATAAATAGCACCTGAATCCCTGTTCCTGCATCCTCTTGTAAGGGAAGTACTACTGATGCCCAGCCACTGACTTCACCTCACCAGCCCTCTTCAACGTGATTCCCCAACACGCTCCGCTCTGGAGCACACATGAAGGCATCAGAAGACCATAACCCAATCCAACAGAAGAATTGGCTTAAATTGCATTTGAGTTCCTCTTTAGCAGAGGGAACCAATCACAGAATGGCTAACTGTTCTGGCTGCAGCATGTGGTCCCGCGCCATGTAAAACCAGGGAAGAGGGTTTCTTTTAACTGCCATTAAGATCAGATCAAGCTCATCATAGTATGTCTCCAGCTCACTTGCCGCTTTTATTTATGCCAAGAAGGGGTCAGTGTCAGTTCCCAAGAACAGTGGGATGTTAACAATCAAGTTCTTGAAAAGACCCTACACACAAAGCCTTTTTTTTTTTTTTTTTTGCAGCAACTTCTGAATCAAGCATGAGATTTTCATTTCTCCATTAAACTCTGGCAATAGGCCACATCCCTCAATCTCTGTCTCTGAGGAAATGATTTTTGTACAGCCTTAGCTCCCTTCTCCTTCAGCCCTTTGAATAGCAAACCATAGTTAGTGTCTATGTAAGAAATAGCTTTGCTAGCTGTTGAAGGCTGCAGCTCACCGTTTCTCTTTCTTAAGACTACTTATTTAGCAGCTCTCTCCCACCTACAGATTTCCTCTTTAAGATTATTCATATTTTTCTCTAGGGAGAATGATTTCAGAGGAGCTGTTCTTGACAGGAGAACAAATGTTTAAGACCTGAAACCTATTACTTTTACATCCCTGGCAAGAATAAGAATTCACAGTCACCTTTTGTAAAGTAAGAACTTAAAATCTGACTTCCAAAAAGTAGAAAGATGTTAAAAAAAGGAGAAAAAGCCAGAAAGGATGCTTTTTTCCTCTTTAGTCTCCTTACTCATTTAACTACAGCACATCTCAAGGCTTTTGAGATAAATTTTGGCAGCACCAAAACTCAAGCTCCCAGAATCCCCAATTTGCAAAAGTGACGCACCGCATGGACAAACTGGAATTATGGAGCACCACCAGCCAGCACAGTATGAATTCATTTACATTACTCTAACATGAATTTAAGTTAAGCAACACCTCATTATGCACATCTCAGTACACAATATTAATACAGTGCTATTAATAACACTTATAAAGGTTTGGGCCAGCCTAATTCTAAGATTCATCATAACAAAACAGAGCATATTGAACAACTCTAGGGTACATTTGTTAAAGTATCTGAGTGAATTAGCACTTGTGTTTCATCGATTTTTTCCCACAGATGTTCAAATCGCTACTGTATATTGCCAAACACCATGTGGCTAACGCATTCCAACACTGAGCAAAACACCAGGCACCCAGTTAGTCCTTTCAATTCAAACAGCTGAGAGTGCCTGATTTTAAATCTGCCCGAGGGGAGAAGCTAAATATATGCTAATAACCTTTGCTGAGTAGGGAAGTACTTTTCTGACTATCAGGGAGTCTCTCTGGATATGCTGGAATGAACACATAAAACGGGAGGGAAGTCAGGTTAAACATGCAGTCCCAAAGGAGGTGAAACAGTTAATTTGAGGGCACAGGGCTTTCACAGCGTTTTGGTAAAATAACAATTTTATGATGCTTTCATATATCAAAGCATACTCACTTGGGATTGCCTGTGTTCTTGTCCCCAAAATGTGAACTGTAGCGGAAGGATAACTAACATTGACTTGAGCATCTGGCTTAATATTTGAAGGTCTTCCAAAACCAGAAATGAGATGTCACTTGCCTTCGCCTCCGATTCTGTACTAGACAGTAGAGATGAAGGATGCTCCACCACCTTCTCCAAGCTGTCCTTTCTTCTGGGAGCCTGAGCTAAACTGGGTGATAGACTCTGCCCTGGGAGTAGTTTGTGACTGCTGTCAGTCTTTTGTGACCACAGCTGGCAAGGTCCTGCCCTGCTGACACAATGTAATGGCAAATTCTCCTAGTGGAGATTCAGCCTTTATTTGTAAGTTCCCAGTAGTAAAAGTACTCAGTATTTTCACACTAGAACCATCCAGAACAGATAAGCTACTCCATAACAGTAAAGGACACTTTTCAGAATAATCAGACCTAGTTTAGGACTTCTACGAGTACAAAAACACATTGTAGTGTAGCAACCTATCAGTCACTTCTTCATCTCTTCCTCTACCCACATCTTCTTAACCGTCAAAATTTTTAGCACACATCTGATTTACTCTGGGCAGCTTTTTTACATATTAGAAATCTGCTACAAGAAATCTTGGACTCAGTACCTCTTCATTTTATTACAGCAGTGGCGAGAGAGTCATCTAAAGCCTCTTCATATCAGCAATTGTGTCAGTCTGTGTAGTGTTTTTCTCCCCAGACAACTGCCACCACTAGAAGAAGAGGCTCAGGAAGGACGACATTCATTCGTTAAAGCTGACAGCTGTAACATAAGGTTCTTAGGACTGCAAAGAGAAAGACACCTCAAAGACTGGTGCACCCCTAGTAATCAAGTGAGTTGGATGTTTCTTTTTAATTCTCAGCTGTCTGATTTTCTTTTCCTTTCCCAGCATTGCACCTGACAGCTGATTGATGAGATTAGGTGCCACTCACAATTAAAGCTGCAGGAAAACTAGGAAAGATCATGTTTCTTTTGATGTCTATCTCTCGCTCTCTGAGCTTGTAATCAAAAGCCCGTTTAGTAGGTTACAAATATCTAGACAACGATGACAGCTTACCAGAAGCTTCACATTGTTGGGATTTAGCATTAAGATGAAAGCCTGCGAGTAAGAAGATTCAGATCCTCCTCTATTGTACTTCACAAAATGTTTATGCCTCTTGACTCCGAGGGCGCATCTGGCCCATTTGCTGTGTGTTCTTCTTGCCTTTTAAATGGTGACAAGATATCAGGAGGTCTGGGCAAAGAGGGACAAGGTATCAGGAGGTCCGGGCAAAGAGATCCCACAGCGCCAGGCACTTTCCTGTGACTAAGATGACAGAAGCAGTGCCCGGGTGGGTCTGATGAAGCATCCTCTCAGCAAGCTGACCACTGGTTGCCTTTCTCTTCACCTCAACATGTCAAGAGAAGAGGGAGCTGGGAGTCTGCAGACAGGCTGGGGAATGACAGTGTGGCATTGGTGTGTGGAGGCTGAGCTGTGGGGAAGAAAGAGCAAATCAGCACTGGCGTTACTGTTAAAGAGTGGGCACAAAACCGTGCTGGAGAGCTGGGTATGAAAGGGTACGGCTGTGCACTTGCTTTTGCTACTGAGCCACACACTCACGACAGCAACAGTTGTTCCATTACTATAGTTTTCCAGAGTCCTACTGCTCTGATTTTGAGTGGCATCCGATCTCTCCCCCACCCAATTGCAGCAGGTCCTACTTCAGCATGCTCATGGAAAAGTACATTCTTGATGTAAAAGTGGAGAGACTCTGTGAGGCTTAGGTGCTCAAAATGCTACCACAAAGGTGGAGACAGCCCCAAGGATGGAATATAGAGGAACAAGGAGAAGGCAGACCTAGCCTGGATCTGTGAGAGTCAAGGGGAGCTTTTTCCATCAACCTTCTCAAGAGCAGGCTGAAGGACACAGAATTGTGCAATTTGCTTGAAAATTTCCTGCTTGTCCTATTTTCCTAACTCCTCTGTTTTCAACTACTTTTTATTAGTCACCCTTGGATGACACATCCAAGTCTATTTTGTTTTACGATTCTCTTGGGATGACATAATCACATCAAAAAAAAAGGGAGGTTGTTCATGTCTAATCAGATGGCTGTGTGATTAACTCATTCACAAGCATTTTAAAGGCAATTTTATAAACGCATGTAAAGGCCTTTGTCTCCAAACTTGAAAAGTCTATTTCAGTGTGTGTACACAGCCAGGCTGAGTCACTCCCTTTCTGCTACTCAGCGAAAAGACATCCTATTATAGGACACTGAACTCTTATCTATTTGCTGGTTACATTTATAGTTCAGAAAGCTGGCCATTATTTATATATTTTTGCCTGTTGCACACATTTTGTGCCTGGGGACAAATGAGTTAGGTGACACCAGTGTCAGGCCCGCCCAGACACTATTTTTAAAAACGAGGCTTTTAAACCCAACTTCCTCCTGTCTAGAGGAGGCAGCACTGCACAGCAGTATTAAGAACTGGGGAGGCCTTGTTCCAAAGTGTAGGAGCTTGGGAAGAACAGACGCAGAGCCCAGTCATGCCTCTCCTACATAATGGAAGAGGGCAGAAGTTTCTCTGCCCTCGTCCATGTGTATGTGCCGTACCCTGCATGCAGGCATCCCGGGCCCGCAGGAGGCTTTCCGGACTCTGGAAGCACTGAAATAATTATGTGCACTATGGTTCCATCCCACTGTAGAACAGCTAAATATTAAGAATACTGCCTTGACACAGAAATGACCTTTTATGAAAAACTAGTGACAGAATTCTTCCTCCAGAGGAAAATGCACAAAGCTTTTCAACAGTGCTACACTAGGTTTTCCCCCTGAGTTTTAAAATGTAGCTGAGACTGTGGGTAAATGGCAGCACACAGATTCCAAAGGGAAGGCTTATGAATCTTAGTAAAAAATAACTTTGATTATGAGCAGAATGAAAGTACTTCCTCAGTCAATAGGTCTGAGCAGAGTAAAGCAAATGTAAGGTATAATTCTGCCCCAGGTTATGGTTAGTTCTCTTGTAAGAACAAAGACAAAACTTGCAGCCAGTGAGTGAAAGTACTAGAACAAAACTTGACACTTAGCAGATTTAATTAAAGTACAGATTTCCTAAATCCATTTTCCATGATTACTGTTATTATTCTTTGGAAGTTGATGAGGCAATAGCAGATGTCACCACTGCACAAATCTAGACACACATGCACAGATAATCAGTTTTCTTAGGTCTCACTAGAAGTTCTCTATTGAGGAGTGAAAAAGGTTTGCTCCAAATATTTTTCAACATCTAAATCAAAACCAAATCAATTTACTACCAGAACTAAACTGCAGCTCTCCTCCACGGGATTATCTGTAGAAAAAAAAATTCAAAAAAGGCCTTGACTTGCAAGCATTTTGGGTGCAGGAGGGGCACACGTACCCTGAGCAGTGCAGCAGCACACAGATCTGGGAAGCCCTGTGCAGACAGACCAGAACTGACCACAGTACAGCTGTCACCCCATGGTGACATATCTCAACTAATGCTGCTTCCCACATTCAATCTCACTTCCCTAGGCCATGTTCCTATGACTCTGCCAGACGGTTCAATGCTATCGCAGAGCTGACACTGCTCTGCTCGGCGTGGTGACCCCAGTTACAGTATCAGGCAGACTTCTGTATGGGGAACTACCACATTAGGGACTTCCTTGTGGTCCTGCAGTCCCAGCACCACATTTCAGTTGGGTGAAGGAGAGGGGGGACCAGATCTCTCGCTCTGTTGAGTTGCTCTGCACAGGCACTTTTAGGGTACTTCTACAGAAGGCCTATTTTTAGGTCATCTGGGAGGAGGTAAAACCTTGAAAACGCCACAGTTTGGGCTTTCTGTTAACAACTTGCAAAAGCTTGCTGAGGAAAACTAATCTCGACTCAGTCTTTCCCCTCTGTACCTATGTTTCCTTGCAGCTCACCAGCCACCCATGCATGCCCAGTTGAACCAACAAAGTCCTACAAAAAGCATCTGCTAACAAGACTGCCAGACAGCTCACTTCTTGTACAAGATGTCCTTAATTTATGCTCAGCAAGCAGTGCTGCTGAAATCATATAGGGCAACTCAGTGTTTCAAGAGAAGCACGAGAGCTTAAATAAACTGAGCTTTCCCATTACTTCTTCAAAGAGCCCAGGTCCAAAACTCACTGAGGTCAAAAGAAAGATCTCATGATTTTAACAGGCTTTGAGCGAGTCACCGGAAGGATTAGGCCATGTTAGCTACTGCCTCAGCACTCGTACACTGGGGTACGCACAGGAGTAATGCTGCTATAATACATATTTCAGCTGTATTTGCATTAGCAGGATCTCTGTTTTGTAATAAAGGAGTCGTCAGCACGTAAAAAAAAATAAATTTAGAAATGTCAAAGTGTTTCCCCTCTGTTTAATAAATGTAAATTTATTTAGCGCTAGTGAAATGTAGTTTGTGCTATCAATCTACATATCTGAGATCAAAGAACATTTTTAAGACCTTTCCTTACATTATTAAATTGCAATAAATAAAAAAAATACAGTTTGCAGGGAAGCTGCTATTGTGTGCCACATAAATGTCTTGTAAGAGGATTTTCAAAAAGCACCTATGTAATCTGAAGACTCTGGTGTCCATTGAAAAATCAGGGATATTCGTACTTCTATAGCAATTGGATTTACATTCAAAATCCCATCCCTGTCAGCCTTTAAGTTTCTCTGATAACAGCCTGTGATTTTTTTTTTCCATTCCACAAGTCCTGTCTTTCCTTTTACTGCCATTAGCTAAACCCAATTCCTGCCGAGTACTGTCCTATCGCTGACTTCTGATGCAGAAGCTGAATCAGCTCCTGGATGTCTACAGGTATTTGATTTTTTAATTCCATTTCTCCTTCTGCTAAGCTGCTTCATGCTGTTATTGTCATTCCCTTCAACAATGGAGATAGGGCTCTCTCTGAATCAATACATAATAGGCGTGTTGCGATAATAAACAGTCTTTCCAAGACATCCCAGCTTCATTCAGGTTAAAAGTACTCACCTTGGAAAGACGAAACCCAAAGGTTATTATTATCTCACTTGAAATCCACAAAAAGGTAAGAAACAAATTGCTCTTATGGGGTTCAACTCACATTTAAAAGGTAAAAATGCAGGAAAGGTTGATGCCATTCAAAATTTTACTGGTTCTAAATGGTCTTAGACATTTAAATTAAACGACGCATCTGTGTGCAGGAAGCATCTACTATTAGGAACACGATGAAGACATCAGCTTTTGCTCCAACAATAAAAGAAAGTTTCAAATGCAAACCACTGAATATTTAACTGTTGTGGAACTGATTTCAGTTTAAAAAGCTGAAGGAAGTATAACTGCATGGTAAGGTTTACCCTGAAGTTTGCAGGCAACTCTGGCCTAGGATAATGATCAGTGTTTACCAGGAAGGGAAAATGGACCAGTCTGCTCCAACTTGCTGCTGGACAATCTCCTTCCTGCCCTGGGAGGTGTTTCCAAAGCAGGTGAGCCTGTGGTGCTGCGATACCCACAGTGGAGCAGAGCCAGGTTCATGATGCAACTGAGAGCAGCAGCCACAAAAGGACTGAATTTGAAAACACAGATAATCCAGCTCAGGATTAGCAACTACTGTGTAGCTGTGGAATTTATTCAACAAAACACAAAGCTGTCTGCCCTCAATCCAGCTCTTAAACAGCTTTTGGCCCATTTCCACTTCAAGGGTATTTTAAACATGATTTCTCTCTTCCTTAATGAAGACAAGTCCATTTCCTCATCACAAAATTTTTCTTTACATGGCTGGCAGGAACCCACTACATGCTTTCTTAGTGCTACAGAAACATCCCAGAGACTAGCAGGATCTGGCAAATTCACGTTGGAAAGGCGGCAACATCCCCAAGTTTGTCCTCATTCGGAATCATGAAATCTTTTTAAGAGATATTAAATCAAGCTATGATTTGGCTCCAGACAACAGATCCACTGGTGACGTCAATCACAACCGGCACTACCTGTTACCTCTACTCTTCGTAAGTCAGATGCTGGGATGAAGTACTTTTCTATAGACAAAGGGAAAGCAAAAGTTTAAACCTGTCCTCTTCTGCAGGCAACCTGTGGCCTGGACTAAGAGCAGTTGCCTGTGCCCCACACTGCAGCTGGTCTCTACCTGGCCAGCTGGATCAGAGAGGTTGGATCCAACTGTGTTCACCCATGTAGGCAAGCCCCAAATAATGGCTGCAAACATAACACCTCTGAGAGGCTGGATGTTCTGCACTGTGAAGGACTGTAATGTCAAATTGAAGAGATTTTCTAGGGAATGCCACATGATACGTTCCTGAAATCCAGATTAACTTTCCTTTCCAGACTACCAACTTTTTGTTTACAAAGCACTAGCTGAAGAATATTTGATTTTGCTTTGCTCCCAGATACATTTGAGTTGCTTGGATGTAAATAAATTGTTTGCCCAGGGCACACTTCCCTAGAATGGGAAATTTCAGTTCAAAGTTTACATTTGAACTAAATTAAATGAAGACAAATGAAAACAGTGGTTTATAGTGGAGGGTGTCCAACAGTCTTAATATGACAACAATATGAGCACTGCTTATAAAGCAGAAAGTCTATTACCACTGTTTAGCACCGCTCAGTGAAGGTGAACAACCACAATGTGTATGCCAAATATGCTGTACTTGGAAAGAACTATTAGTAAAAGTATAACATTTCATGTTGTTTGTTCATATCTGAAAGAAAACAGGACTTACTGCAGCTCTGGGGTCAGGGGATGGGAGGATATTCATCACTTTGTCAGGTCACACTGGACAGTCCTTGCTGTGTCAAATGAGCCAGGATACACTCTTGCTCCCAAGGCTGAGAGCTGAGTAAATGAGCCATGTTCCATAAAACTGGTTGTGCTGCCCTCATAGATCATGAACAAGTTAAAAAAAAATGAATTTGTCCCAGTTTGCAAATGCCAAATGTGAACTTTAAATCAGACAGCTATGAATGTATGATATGCCTTCTTCACTAGCAGTATAAATGTGTTGGTAACATCAATTTTATGCCAACTGTCCATACCATATTTCTGGATAAGAGGAAAAAAGACCATCAACAACAAAGATGTATCATGGAATATGAGGGAAAACTTTGAAGTGATTGTCATTTCCATTAACGAAATTTGAACCCGGATCGTAGCAGTCACATAGAACTGGGTTTTACTACACAAAGAAATATTTCTGAGGTGGGTAAGTCATGTGCTGGGCTGCTACCTGACAGCACAAGCTACATTCCATTTGCAGTTTTCAGATAAAGGCAGATAATGAGTGATATAACATTGCATTCATGTGAACATGTACTGAGCTGGTGTTCTGTGAGTAGAAATTAGGGCTCTAGATCAGGCAGCTTCGGTATTTATGAACAGTGTCTTTGTCTTAAACTTTCAAGGTCTGAAGATATTCTTCAGCTACACTATTCCCCATGATGTTGCAATATATGGAAATAATGTGCCTCCGTGGCATGGAGGTGTTTCAAAATGGGATTTCTAAATGCTCTTAAGCTTTAAAAGTTCTGCCTGAAAAAAGTACATTAACATTTTCTGTAACAGTCCTGGCACCACCTACAAAGTAAAAGAGTTGCAGAAGAGGAACTTCTGCTGCTCTACATGAAAGCAGAAATTTCAGTGGCTCCTAAGTTAGATCGGCTTTCTGAAAAATCTACCCAGAGGCTCCATTTATCTACAGGACTCAGTCCTCCGGGATGCTTTGCAACATCAACCTTATATCTCTCTGGGTTTGCATTTCGGGTTGTTTTTTTTGTTTGAGAGCAAGCTCCCGTATTACTGCTCAGATAATTACGGGTTCATCTATAAGCAGTGATTAGATTTGTAAATCTAACTTGCAGCATCTAAATCACTAGGGTAAATGATTTGAAAAACAAGCAGACTATTAGTGCCATAAACCACTGAGCTGACTGGCACATCCGGAAAGCATTTTGCATAACGCTAATTCTTTGAAAGCAGCCATTTCTGCAAGAAGCTACCACTTGGCACATCGTTAAACCCTTCTGCTTTGCCTTGGGCTGTTAGCTGACTAAATGATCATTAATTCTTTGGAAATAACAAATACCTCCGATATTACCACTGTAATGTTGAAGGGAATCTATTTTGGTAGGAGAAATGCAGAGAAATACGATGTTAGTTTTCTGTAGTGTATTAGTATTTCTAGTTATCTTGAACATGTATTTTAAGGCGGTGGATATGGCCAGGATTTAAAAAAAAAAATAAATCAGTAGTCTGTTCAAGTTGCAATATACTTACTCAAGTGTCTGCTGTGGCTAAGGTAGACTCTAAGCTCGGGTCATTAGTTCTCACAATCTGCCACAGATCCAATGCCCCAGAGCTCACCCCCAACACACTGAAAAGATCCCATAAATTTCCACAAATGTGTTCTTAAGTTGGGGTGTTGGACCCCAGGTCTTTGGTGTAGTAGCTATAACCATTACCAGAAACCCAACATGTTCTATATGCTGATGATTCAAAAAGAAGCGCTTCCTCGTATCTGAAACATTTGGATTAAATCAACAGAAATCTCTGCTTTTCTCAACTAATGGTATTGGTGATTTCCATAAATTTCACATTAAGATAAATACTTAAAGACACAATCATGCACCTAATCTGCAAGCATCTTGTACCTTGTTAAAATGAGCTCAAAGTGACACATCAGTAGGTTGCCTTTGTCTTTTCTCATTATAAAGAAAACTTCTTGTTACTTGTCACATCAGCTCACGGGAACATTGATGTCCTCAGTAGCTACTGGCTGATCTAGTTGATTCCTTGAAAGTCATTCAGCATTTGTCAGTCTTCTTTATTCCTTTAGGCTAATAAAATATGGCAGCTAAGACACAGGCATAATTATCCCATGAATTGGCTTCACTTCTAAATCCACATAGTCTTTTTGTGCCTTTTCCAAGAAGCCTTTGTCAGACATTGCAGATGATTCAGACAGTTGGAGAAAGCTCTCATCCCCTTCTCCGAGGAATTTCATCATCAGTGGTCAGGCTGTACTAAGCCAGAGATCTGGGCGCAGGTCCTTTGAGGGAATCTCACATTATCACACTACTCTTGGCAGCAAAGGCACAGCAGCAGAGGTGAAGTGATGTTCTAATTCCAATGAAATGCTATGAATGAAGGTCTAAAAGTTTCCTCATCTTCTTAAGGGCAATGTAAGGTCCAAGTGAATGAAACCACCACATCAGGATGTGCTCTTTTGCTACCTGGAGCAACTGCTGAGCTGCAGGTGTTTTGCAACTGACTGAAAGTGGAGCTGGTTTCTTTAAGGTGGCCTCATCTCACTAATACTGATACGGTCAATGTTACCCTGTGATCTTAGAATGTATTTAGCATAAAAAAAAGAAAATAATCAGACCCCTTAAGTAATTGTTCCCTTCCACAAAACAACTCCTTAGAGTCTGCAAAGGACTATTAGAAATTCAACACTTGCATGAAACCTGCAGTAATTTTCTATGAAAGCATAACAACTATTTTTACCAATGTCATAAACTATTCTAAACAATATGGATTACCACCAAATCCCTTTACAACTCTGCTCTCTAAAGTGCCAGATCTCCAAGGAGACACACATACCATATTATCTACCGCTTTCATGCAAAACACTGGAAAATAGATGCCAGAGAAGAGAACAAGAACTATGTAATTAACAGTCACTGTGCAGTAAATGGGAGAAGAAGTTAAATGAGGGGTGGCAGCTGAGCATACTCAAAGTTTCCACTTAGTTTTGAAATAAAGAATGAGCTTTTTATAGGACAAAATTCTGACTCATGTTGCAATAACCTGAGAGTTGACCTTAGCCTCGCTGATGTCAAAGGAACCATCTTTTCTTCAGTAAGTGGCCTGACTTGTAGAAGCAGAGAGGTGCTCAAAGAGAAACACATCATGTCTGAGCAGGCAAAGCACCCAGCACGCACCAAAAATTGCTGACAGTTGGCAGACTTTTCCACACAGTCACGTCTGCTGCACCCATCCACCTCCAAACCTGCATTTTTTGGTACATGCATGATCTTTGTTAAGCATTAACACTGTGGGATTCTGCCAGATTAACAGTGACACAATCTGGATTACTACATGAAAAAGTAGGGAACTATGTTGTTTAAAAAAAAAAATTATGCCAAGCAGGGTATCGCCAAATAACTAACACCCAAGATTTTCTCTATTAAATCTGGGTATTACCAAACCCACTAACCAGAAACAAAGCCCCATATGTTCAATACCACCTTCCCATTATTGTCCAGAATAAGAACTTGGAAATGTAGTTTACTCTAAATTATGATGGTAGGAGAGATATCTCTCATAATCTGTCAGAGTGTAAAATACATGACAAATGATATTGTGTCCCATTTGTAAAGGGCTTAGAAAAGAGTTAGTGGCTAAGATTATACAGAGGGATTCTAACTTCTGCCTTTGTGGAGCATAACAAGGTTAGGCACCGTGGCATCTCAGCCAGTCAGGACTATGACAGCAGCACAATGTATGGGATGACATCAAACCAGAAGATTTTCAGATAGAATCAAATTAGGACAACTGAAACAAAGGCAAAAAATCAGCCAACACCTGCAGAAAAGCTGCCTAACAGCATTCTAAACCACATGAAACAGATGTGATGAGATTTGATTTTTAAAGTATTTGCAGGAAAGACTTCTAAATTTAAAAATAATTAAAGTCTTCCATGCAGCAGCCTAGAATAATCTCTCTTAGGCATGGAGGAGAATATCTGCTGTAAGTACAAGTGTTCACTAGTCCAGAAGAAGTAGTACATACCTATTTTCCAAATACTAGCTGTAGCAAAGCCGTATTTTAAAAGACAACTATTTTTCTCATGTTGCTAAAGTATTAAATTCAGTGATGCTGAGTTATGTAACGGGGATTGAAAAAAAAAACAGAAGTCTGTATTTAGAAATAGAGACAATCTATTTAGTACATGTAATTTAAGGAGTAATAGTCCAATTCTCTAAATCTGTGCCTCACAAGCAATTAAAGACTTTCAAGAAAATAAAGCCAATATCACTTTCTTCCACCAGGAGCTGTTCAAAGCATACTGGGAAGAAAAGGGCATTCAGAAGGATGCCCTTTGTAATGAGCATTTGCAAGGATGTTTGCAAATTCCTCTCCTTTATTCGGTACATTGATGCTCTGTGGCACAGATCATATCACAATAGTTTTCCAAGGGTTTCTTTATAGCCAGAATTTAATTTTTAATCCCCTCTGTCTCTATAGCTGAGAGCTGTGTCTCTGCCTCTGATGGGATGCCTGCAAGGGATGGAAAGTGGGCAGGAGGGTGTGTGAGCTGACTCGGCACAAGCTTCTCCCAGGGCACATGGGTGGACTACCCTTTTTGGTTTAAAATGAAACAAGGGGCTCTGGTAGAAGCCCAGCTCTGGGCTAGGAGTCGCCAACACCAGAGGGCAAAATCGAGCAGGTTAGATTTTGGAGGCTATTCTCCTTTCCCTTAAGCTCCTCTCTGAACTATCAGCTGCTCCAGAATTAGATCTCTCTCTCCCTCAAAAAAAACCCCAACTCTACCAATACAGCAAAAAACTAGCCAAACCAAACCCTTCTCCAAGCCTTTTGAAATCTGACAGCTCAAAGCATAATAGGAACCAGGCATCCCAAATGGACCTCTTTTCCCCACACCATCACATTTACAAAGAAAACTTAAGAATCTTTTTCCAGAAAAGCTTATGAAGCAGCAGCCCACTTCCAGTTTTGCAGTAACCAAACAGAAATGGGGCGAATCGTCTCTAGAATTTTTCATTTCATTGAACATTAATATCATTTCAGAATAACCATGCACTCCTATTGTGTGACCCCTGTCCCTTATCTGAGCTGAAGTAAAAGCATTTGCACTTTCCACTTCTAAAGATCATGCAAGCTGGCCGGAGGGAAGAACGAAGAGGAACTTTCCGATTACTTCTGAGTGAGGATTATACAGATGAGGCCATAAATAATATCAAAGCTATTGAAATGACCTGACAGGACAGTAAGATTTATTTCATAGTTTATCTGAACACTTTTGTGAGCGAGACGATGGAATGAAGCTTGAGCGTTCAATTTAATCCCTTCCTCCCTTTTTTATTGAGTCAGGAGATGTTTAAAGAAATTTATGTAGCTGTTTGAAAGTCAGAATTTTTAATAAATGACACAGAAAAAGAGATTACAGTGAAGAAAAGACGCAGATAACACAATACTGTACATAAGAAAAAAATGGCTTTACAGTGCCTCTCCCTACGAAGGTAGAGGGACAGGAGTTATTTTTTTGTGATTTATTCGTACAGTTTCCTTAACCACTATCTGTATTTGACTACAGGAGGGAAAAAAAAAAACAAAACCAAAAGAAGCCACAATCCAAAAAACTTAAAAGGACAGGTTGGGAATGTCACTGTGGAAATGTAATATATGGATGTAGAGGCACAGTATATATACGTGAATATATTATATGCACGAGACCCTGATCAGGTACGGTCAGGCCATGTATGCTGACGTACTATCTGCCCAAAAGTAGACTTCTATTGCTCAGTTGTCCATAGGGATGCACGCACAGTGGAGTAAACTGCTATTTTCATTAGTACCAGCTTTATCATTGACTTCTCCAGGGCCAATATTTCACCTTTAACACTGAATTCTCAGCCTAAATCAAGGTGAGGATAGCGGCTGACAGAGTTTCCTGAACTCTTAAGGCAAAATGTTTTCAGGGTTGAGGGCATGCCCACTTAGAAAGACATTTCTCCCTCTGAATCTTGACTTTTTTCTCCAGCTAAAAGATGATTCCGAAATGGTTAAAAATCCAAGTTCACAGTGTCTCCCTCATTCACTTCAGATTTACTGTTGATAGCTAATTAAAGAAATCATATCAGATTTAAACAAATAGAGAATTTAGATATACATCTCATGTAACCGTAGTTTTAAATACTTGCAAGCAAAATATCATATATATGCAGAAATCTGTTTCCAAGCTTCTGCATGAAGCATAACCAGCAATAATTCATCTCTAAAGGACAGCTAAAATATGCACTGCTTTGAATGCTTTCAATGTTGTGCACAAGGGATTGCTGAAGAGAATCAAGTGCCTTCTGCTGCCTAGTTGTATGTATCAGATGGATAACAATAAAATAGAAAACAAAATCGTTTAGAACCCTTTTAGGACCATATGCTCAACTTCACAGGCAATAATCAACAATAACACTGCACAATTCAAAGCAAAGAACTGGCGAGATAAGCCGTGCTCATTAGGAAGAGAATTACATAACCCAATTGTACAATCACTTGCTGCCCTACTTGGGGCACAGCTTTGTGCGTTCCTGAAGATACACACGTATATGTAGACTCACCCCTCTACATATGTCCAAGACAGATTAACTTGAGTCACACACACTTGCCAATAAACGTGGAACAGAAGACTGAGGTTCTGCTGTGAGTTTCAAAGCGATCCTGCCAGGTTTCAGGGAGTGGCAAGCAGAGGTGCCAGTGTTTGAATGTAATGGTAGAAAATTATTCAGACTTTAATAAAACATATACAGCTAAGCAAATGGCTAGAAGTGACATATCCTATTTACGTACCCCATTTTTAGGACAGCTCTCCTGGGTCTGGATGGTAGGTAGAGAAATTTCTTAATTGTCTCACTTTTTCTTTTATTCCTTTTGGTTATTTTAATAAATAAATAAATAAATAAATCAATCTGTCATTCTCCACCAGAACCTTTTAATCTTGCTTTTCTTCTCACTGATAGATGCTGACTGTTTCTGCAGCATTCTGTTTCTCTCCTTCTGTCTTTCTGCAATTTCTTTTTTTCTTTCCACCCCCCAGACACCTTTTCCCTTCCTTTCCTCTGACCCCTGCCCTACTTCCTATTTTATCTCCTCAAATCTCTCATTTTCTCTCCAGCTGTTACATCATTCTCACTTCACTACCTTGTATAGGGCGCCCAGAATAGTTAATCTATTCCAAAAAGACCCCATGCAGAGCCCTTCCTGGAGTCCCTGGGAAAAGGGCAAACCCACAAAAACCATGATTTTCACAACTTTTAAAACACCATCACGATTTTTTGAGATGTTTAGATGTTTTAATGCTAGCATTATGAATTCTTCATGTGAATCAAAGCCTACTTATTCTCTGAGAGGCATGTGGAAATGTTGACAACCAATACAGGCAAACAGAGAGTGGCATGACGAGAAGTGAACAGAACTACAGTTACGAAGGTCCATGAAGAACATATGGCTGACTAGTCCGTGTCTTTATGGTTGGAGCTGCAGGTTATATTTAAACGAAATCCCTTTCAAGACTGTTAAACATTTGATTGTATGCAATTATTAAGCTTTAATTCCTCATCGCTGGTTCTTTCTCTTTTGGACTGGGAGAATTCCATTAAATCATACAAATCATGGCCAATACAGTAATGGATGTAGGATCTTCTGGGTCTACATAACACAAAAATTGCTCTAATTTATTCTTAGTAGCGACAACTTGGTCATAATGCATTACTCCTTTTGTCTGAATACCCAACAACAGCACATTGCAGGCAAAGGGACAAGGTGCTTCAATAAGGCAAAGGCTCCACTAAAATTTGCATTATTTTCTGCAGCGGATGGGAATGTTGGGAAGTGGTGGAGGGCTGGCTGGAAAAGCAGCAACTCGCCTTGGGCAAAGTTCACTTGAAGTCAATAAAATTGGGTCATTAACAGTCCTGGGTCCAGATTTAATGATTTCCCTGGCAGCTTGCCAAACCTTTGAAAATGAGGCTCTGCGCCTGAGAAATGGGGAAAAAGCATATTGTCTCCAAAGACATGAAAGACTGCTAACACTACTATAAATTTAAAAGAGCCACAGCCTAAAATGCAATAGTTAAAAGTCAAGGAACTAAATGAAGAAAAAGCAGGTGAAAACCCATGAGCATCTGTTTTCATTTTATCAGGGTATCTCAGCACCTGAAGTTGCAGACGATGGTAAAACCCTCAGGTACAATGACTACATCCATTCCCACTACAGCTATTTATGAACTCATCTTTCAGGTAATACATATCAAGCTCAAGGTTTACTACACAGGATAAGGCTTTATAGGCTCCCAGGCAAACCAGAAGATTCATATGTTACTTCTTTCCTGTAAGAGGCAGAATCAGACCATGCACTTCCATTTCCTTGGGAATAGCTCGAAAAAACTTCCTTTTTAGACTCGTTTCTTCATAAAATACAGAATGGAAGAAAAAAAGCAGGTTATTCTGAATACTAGAAAGAGCTAACTTTCACAGTCTATTTTCCTCTCCTACATTAGAATGATTCAAAATGGAATTTGCTAGCAGAAAATCAGACCTAACTGCATTACAACAACATCTTCTGGAATCAAATCCCTCTTAGCAGACATTTAGGCGTATGTAACTAGAGCTTAGCTCTTTATTTATAGAGAAATAAAAACAGAAATAAAGTCGGCACATAAAAAGCAAGTATCATCTGATATTTGTGTTGTGTAAACTCAAGCCAGCAAAGGGGGTTATTAAAACTATATGTTACCTCAGAATCTTCACGTACAAGCACAGACAATCAACGCTAAGAACAGGAAAATATCTTGGAATATAAAATATCTTTACAATAGCGTAACTATATAGCAGTGAATGCACCGACATAACTCTTTCAATAAAAATAAGTAAATACTTATTAAATCACACCTTTGTCATGCAGGTACATCTCCCAGATTTCCAGCTATTACAAGTTAGCCTGCAGCAAACAAAACTGGAGGTCTAGGAGCTGTTTTGGGATGGGAGTCCTATGGCATATGAACCCTGTTTTGTTCTGGAGTAAGACAATTACTTGGCCTCTGAGGTCTGTATCTCAAACATACTCTGGTTTGACCAATTAGTAGAAACAGGACATTTTAGCCTCAATTACCCTATTTTATTTCATGCAGTGTTCCTCTACAGAGGGTACTTGCGAATAATGGGGCATTCCCACAGAATTAATAATTTTAGATCAGCAATTTCACTCTGGCTACGTACAGAAGCCTAGGATCCTGTTGACTTTGAAAGGGCTATAGATGCTCAAAATATTCTGAAAATCAAGTCACATACCTATGGGCTCAAGAGCTTAACACTGGGCATCCAGCTTCTTTAGAGATGCCAGGTGCAGAAGGCCCTACTGATCTCCCACTTTGAGCTCCTGTTACACCGGCCACAGGATGAGTTCCGACTGCAGCATGTCTTGAGTCAGGCAAAGCCCAATTCTTGACTTTAGAGTCAATGTTGATGGAGAGCCACAGGCTGATCAATCGCTGCACTGCTTTATTGTCTTCCCTGGTAAGAGTATGTTCTGTAAGTCTCGCATCCACTCACCCAGCATCAACACAATCACATCCTGTTACAAGCTTCAACTTAATAGATACAAGAGTCTCCGTCACCTAATTTCAATTAGCTCCATATTACAATTCACAGACAAGTTACGTGGCACTGTGTTGAACACAGCAGAGAGGGTTCCTAGATCTTTTACTATTTCCAGTTCTCTGGCCTTTTTTATGGGTCTCCCTTGGCTATCTTCCATGCACTCAGCTTCCCTGAAGTGCCAAGAGCCAGACCTCAAAGTAGTATTGCTGTGAGGAGCCCATCAAGATGCTGGATATGGAAACATCATTGTTCCAGTCCTACTAGAGCATACACCCTCGAGGCTGCATTAGTCCTTCTGGTCATAGTAGCACTCCAAAAACACTTCCCAAGCTCCCTCATTTTCTCTGTGACCTGTACTCTTACAGATATGACTAGTGTAACTGTACCGAAATCCCTGTTGCTTGCTACACCCATGTTACTAAGTAATGTACTGTCTACATTTCAGTGGTAACTCAGGAGCAAAGCCTTCTTCGCTATTGGCTTCGGAAGTTTTCACTGAAGTGTTCTCTAACTTTTCCCAATCCTTTGCCACAACTTTTCTGTTCTACTGATTTGCCACATCACTTTTGTCAACACTGTGGCTCCCTTCAGGCTGCTATTAGTCATCTTGTCACAGGCAACACAATTGAAACTTTTCAACAAAATAGGTATAAAAAAGAATTTCTCAATGCAGCAAAGCATCCCAGTGCTATTAACCATGTGGATGACTACAAGTTTGGAAGAGCAGGGACTGGGAGCTCTCTCTTCTTTCTTGCATCCCTTGCCCCTGACAATCTAACTTCTCTTGGCAGAGTAAGCACAAAATACCAATGCATGCTTCTGATGTAGCTGAGACTTGCAAGGAAGGGGAACAGCAGCTACCAAAACAGAGCTGGTGATCGCTTACACCATCCAAACGTTGTGTCACAACCAGACCAATACTATGGAGACGTACCACAAATCAAGCTCTCTGGGCAACGGGAGTAGAGGGCTGGGTATGGCAACAGAGACTATGGCATAAGATGAAACGTAGGCACCGTAATGTTATGATAGCATCAGTGACAAATAAAACTGCTATCACGCAGTAGTGCTCATGGTTGGGTTTTTTTCACCCATTTGTGCTTTATATATACATATTATTGTGGAAACAAGATTGCCAAACGATAGGCCTTCTATGTCTACTTAAACTCAACTAGCCTTTAGCGCTCTGGTCTACTCCGCTCCGGCTGAAGCTAACATATAAATCCCCTGCTAAGGGTGTAGTACTTCAGGGGGATGGTTTATTGCTGACAAAGCGTGATTTCCAGCTTGCCGCGATGGGAATGAAATGCAACACAACAGAACGGCTCCCCCAGCCCCTCACTAATAGAGAAAGGCTTCACAACAGGTCATCCTCTTCCCTGATGTAAAACCGCAGCCTGCGGAGACACTGGCCCATTCCTCATCCTGCTCTTTCATGGCTACAGTGCCGATCGATACAAATCCATCAGAAATTGCTTCTAGGTTCTCAGAGGCAGCAAATGTCACTTCTGTCAGATGGCTCCTCCTCCCCTCATCTGCTCTTAAAAAGGTTATAAACATGGATTTTAACACTCCCATCATGCAAATCATTCCCACCAGATTTCTATTCTATTGACTAGGTTGATTTTAAGCCCATAAATGTGCCATTCTCTTTCTTGTCGTTTATTATTCAGGTTCCTTGCATGGGTGTGTAAGCATTTTAAAAAAAAACCTCAAAACAAAATAAAAATCTGTACATCTCCTGATGGCTTGCTTCATTTTGGTCTTGACATCTTGATTTTTTCCTAAATCAGTGCTCGTTTGTTCCCTTTCCACCTTTCTTACTTGTGATTTTAATGGCTGTGTGACTACTACATTCATTCATTCATCTTTGACTAGGGCTTACAAAGTCTCTGGACACAAGAAACTCTCAGAGTCTGACATTTTTCTTGTTGTGGGGCTGGGCTTTGAAAAGAGGCTCCTGGAATCCATTTTCACAAGGAAAATGCACATTTTTGGAACACAGTTACCACAGGGAACACGGAAGAGCTACACAAAGACAGCTTTTCCTGATGTGCTCAAAGCGATCACGCCAGGACATACAGCAGGAAGACACAACCTCAGCAGTAGGCTGCCCATAATTCAAAAAGCTGCAAGTTAGCACGCCTTAGAAAGTTACCTGCAGCAGTGGGAACATGGTAACTGGCAATATAAGCACTTTCAGCTGTTTACAGATGTGATAGTTTATTTAAACTATGCTTAAGGAAAAAAAAAAACAACAAAACAAATCAAAACATAGAAGACAAGCTATATTCACCCCACCCCCCCCAACAAAAAACAAGCCTGCAAGAGGAAAAACAAAGGTTTCTACTTACTAAAATTCACTATCTCTAGAAATGGCTCAGGATGTTCCCACGGCCACCAAAAGGTCAAGCACACAAAGTTATGTGGAACCACAAGACAGGCTGCAGAGTTCAAACACTCACCGCCCTGAAGCCTGCCAGAGCCAAGGCATGCTGTAAGACACAGAGCTTGGGGGGCACAGAGAGTAGAACCCAGTCTGGGGAATATACAGGGACCGCATCATGAAGGAATACTTGCAACTCAGGCCTGACTCTCTGGGCATCAGTCAATGTTTTCTGAATGTGCTTGTCTCTCTGTTCTCCTTTAAGACACAACTGGACAACAAAACTACATGAAGCGTTACGAATCACACCAAACAGTTGTATTTTCCCAAGGTTAAATGTACCAAGATCGGCTGATAAACAGAACAAAGAATGAACAAATCTCAAGCAAAAAAAAAAGTAAAAAGAAAAATCACTGAGTTTTTGATGGTGCAATTGTGTTTTTTCTTTGTGAACATCTGAGACAAGCATTCATTCATATTCTGAATGGGAAAAGGCAACTGAAACAGGTGGTCTATTACTAAATCCATTAAACAAGAGATTTATGCATTACATATCCATCTTGAGGCAATTAGGCTGATCATTTTTCCCTCTTTTATGGCTTCATTGAAAAGTTCTGGCAATAAAGCAATTAAAAAGTAACTATCCAAGCATTTATCTATGATATCAAAGACAACCAGCCTTTCTTTTATCAGAAAAAAAGCTGCTTCACTTTCCATCCTTAGAATGTACAGATTTAGAGGCAACATTCACTGTTAAGACAGTGACATAATGCTGCAATTGTCCAGGATCTGAATGGTGAATGATGGTGTATGGACTTGCTAAATCATTGTTTGCTTTCTATTTTGGAAAATGATTCTTTTAAGTTTAACTTTAATCTCATGAGGCACAGGAAGAGCAAGCAGAGAAATGAAGTTGCCATAAAACTAACCTTGAAGTAACTTCCTTGCTCCTCATTTGTCAAAGGTTAGGGCTGAGCTGGCCACTAGAAAATGACAGACGCTCTCTATTTATTCATCTCCCTTCCCAAAGAGGAAAAGAAAGGGAACAAGAGAGAGAGACTTAAAGGTTAGAAAGCTAAAACAGCTTTAATGAGAATAACAACAATAAAATGAAATGTATACAAATACACACAAAACCAATACCAAACCCAACGCCCCTAATGGCAACTACGTCACCATCACCACTGATGCTGTGGAGCAGGCACCAGGGATGTCCCAGACTGGACTCAGTGGCAGACAGGAACTGGATTCAGGAATGCGTGGATCAGGACTGAAGGCAGAATGGACAGAGTCCTCCTCGGACACCGGCCACTGAAGAAGAGGGCTTGACCCTCGCAATCCCTCTGCTTTATACTGAATATGACGTATATGGGATGGAATCTCTCGTTGGTCAGTTTAGGGTCACCTGTCCTGTCTGCTCCTCCCCACAGGTGTGACCTTTTACTTTCTGTACCCCTCAACATGGTACACAAGTTTTAAAAGTGACCTTGGGTCTGCACAGGAGCAAGTATAAGCAAGAGCCTTTCTGTGCACACCAATCCTTGGGATTAACTGTAACCATCAAGTATTATCACTTCTAGAAGCAGACAAACACCCAAATCAACAAACAGAACCTGCCACATGCACCACTAAGCCTTACTGGGGCACAGGCACAGCTTTCTCTTCTAGGCCACTGAACAGTAGTTTTACTCTGCTTTGTCTATCTCCTGTGGATGATTGGAACTGCAATGCTGGAAATCCCAAGCATCTCAAAGGTTTTAAGCTCGAACCTCAAGTCCCCAAAGTCAAACCCTATGACACCAGAAACCGTGCTTGCTACTTCCTGCAGCCTGTCTCACTCACTAGTAAAAGACAGATGCAAAATGCCTTAAATCACCCAAATTCCACTGGCTCAAAGGTTGAAAACTTTCCAGCCATATCTACATGCTTTATGATTTCGTTATATTTTTCAGGGATCATAAACATTTAAAGGACTTGAGGATGGAAATCAAAAAAGCTTCAATTGGACCTATTGGAGTGGGTCCAGAGGAAGTTACAAAATTAAGAGGGCTGGAACCTTAGTGCTGTGAGGCCAGGCTAAAAGAGTTGGGGTTGTTGAGCTCGGAGAATACATGTTAACAGCATAGATCAGAAGCATACTTCAGAAGTAGACAAATGAAAGCTATTTTAATTATTTGATTATGGAATTTAAATTAACTGCAATTAAACGGTCTACAGAAAATAGGGGAAGAGAAGATGATGTACACTGCCAAATTCATCAACATCTTGGAGTTTTACCATAAGTCTCAACCTTTTTAAAATCTCCAGCTTCTTAAATCATAACATAATGGACCCTGAACCAGGCGGGTCTTGAGAGATCAGCTCATCCACCCCTCGGTCCCAAGGCTGGTCAAATATTAGCAAGCTACCAACATCCAGCTCCGTTCTTCTACTGCTACTCTGAGTAAATGGTTATACAGTTGAACGTTAGCTATTGTGTGGACAGTGAGAGGTGAGATGACCTGGAATGCCAAAAATCCAGTAATATGGGCACTATGGGATAAACTCTGGGAAATAGAGAAGCTGAATAGTATTATTCAAAGAGCAGTTCTAATGATGTACCTACAGGTAGAGCGCAATCTATAATTACAAGAAGTAAAAAACAAAAAACCCCTTGAGTCTGATGTGTAAGTCAGACTTATGATTTATAGATACCCAATTCATGACTCCTGAAAGCTGATAATTCTGTGTATCTCCAAAAGCAGTGTGCACAGCCACACAACACTCCATAAAATTAACCATGCTACTAAACCCAGCAATTACAAACCACCTTTTGCATTCAGTTCAGAGGTAGAGCATAGCAGAGCACACACTGCAAACAGAGCTCTTGGTCTTGTTCCACTCTCCATTAGGTAAGTTCAGTAAGTTCTGGAAGTACTGCAGCATGTTGTGAATGATGGATGAAATGAAAAATCTCTGCTCAGTACACAGCAAGTAGCCAACTCCCTTCCGTGGTGCATCACTTGCTTTCAAGGTACTTAATATGCAACTTTGGTAAGAGACATTCAGAAAATCCCAGTGAGCCCAGATGTCTCAAAAATAAAAATAGAACATTGCAATTTTGTCCCAAGGCTTCAGTTGGTTTTATTCAATTTTAATTTTATTTTTGCCTACCTCTATTCCAGTAATCTCCCTTGTCATGGTGCATTATGGACTCAAAACATAAACATCTACCACTGCTGGTTGCTCAGTTACAGGAGAGGTTTAAGGGTCTAGTTTCTTCATCTCTCACTAAGCAAACAGAGTTTGCACTGGATGCATACATCTTGTTGAAGATGAATGAAAAAGTGGTGAATAATCAACTCCATCACATTTTTTATTTTTTTTTTTTAGAGACTGTAAAACCACTTTGTTTTCCTAGCACTTTGAGTAGGTTAGTTTCTATAAAATATAAATCAAACCACAAGCAGTTTGGATTGGCTTAAAAAAATTTTGATTTACCATCAAATACAATCTGCTGGCCAGAATTACCAGGGAAAATGAAAGATCTGGGAACTGCATCTTGTTAACAAGCAGCACAGGTGAGCTTACAGAAATGTACAGCAAGGTTTTAGTTTTGGCTTCGCTTTTGCTGGGTTAGAGATTTGCTTCTCCCCGGCTATATTATTATTATGCTGTTTCAGGTTATTGGATTGAGTAGATGGTCAGCTGCTTTACTGTGCCTTAAAGGTTAAAATTGCAAAATTCTCGCTATTTTATTGCTTTGTCTCTCTAGTTCCTTACTCTTGTCTCCTTATTTGTATCATCAATTTATTATTACTTGTAATAACTGCATAGCAGACAATACCTTACTTACTACACACGTGGGTAGAGGTCAGAAGAAACCGCTTTATTCCTGTCTAAGTACAACAGCCTCTCGTTGTAACTCCATTAGGAATGTTTAATAAGAAAAGCAATAAAACAGTTTAATAACTGAATCCACTTCTGCTACATCTTTATAGTTAGCAGTGGGGCATAGAAGGAAGAAAAGGATTAGCTCCATCACCAGTATTTCTCCCACTATGCTGGTTTCTTCAAAGGAGAAGGCAGGATATTATTTAGAGATCACATAGCATAATAGTTTTATTTACTCCTTTATTGGCACCATAAGGCTGTACACAGAGCAACAGGCCTTTATACACATAATTTATGACTAGATCTGGTATTTCCACGTAAAGATACAAAATTTTGCTGAGGAACAACAGAGAGTGCAGTAAGTCTTTACTCTTGCTGATATGCCAGGCTCTCTTCAAAGCCCATGGGCAAACAGCATGAAGCCCATATTTAGCACACTGGACATGTGGGCTGCAAGGTTTGCAGGGATCAGCTGTCCAGGTTTCTTTTAGCTGACAAGATGGTGCTGGCTGCCAGGTGTCAGGAAAGGGTTTCTGTTTCTCTCTGACCAGCATTCAACCCCACTAAAAAGGCTTGGGCGCTTTCCTGGAGCCAACATTACAGTGATACCCACCGTGGGAAAGCCCTGGGTGCTTCACTGATCCATCACTATTTACCATTCAGCCAGCGTGGTATTTTAATAACACCCAGCTCTAAAAACGTATTTATTTTTATGTACTTATCAAAGCTCCGACTGCTTTATTTGCTTGGAAGGGAGGGCAGAACTGTTCCAGCAGACTTTCTATTTTCCACCAATTCCCTCAAGCTGGATATTAAGGGTAGAGAGTAGGGTGGGTAATTCCCATCTCTGGGTGGAAAATGAGTCAGACTAGTTATGCAATAGAGGCTTTCACTGATTAAGAAGGATGCTATAGTCAGGTAGACAACTGGCCAGAAACAGATGCTATTTGTGGGCATAGCTGAGCATTAGCAAATTGGCTGTTTATTAAAACAGGTGTTTGTGAAGACTCACGTGTGTGACTGCAGATGTGGCAGACTGCTGAGAGATCACGTTAGAGAACATCGTTTCCTTCCCAGTTACACTTACGCTTCAACTGAATTGATGCAGGAACTAAATTAGATTCAACAGTCAGCATCGGCTTTGAAATCTGGTGATTTCAATCAGGGATATAGCAAGAAAATACAAGTTTTTACTCACGCCAGCTGTTCTGTTACCCGCTTTTGATCTCATAATCATTATTACTGTCTGGGGAAAAAAAACCCTAAATTGTTTAAAAAAGCTTCTCTGGATTCTATTAAAACAACAACAACAACAACAAGTCACCAAGCAACCCTCCCGCACTCAATTCCAGAATTCCCAAAGATCTAGACAAAATCTCCTCCATTTATGCCATCAGAAACAGGAACAAATGGAGAACAGTGGCTTCACGAACTGAAATGTAGCTGGTGTCAGAGCAGGAATACACTGTTGTCTCTATGAGACCATGCATCCTTTCCTACAGATTATTTGACACTTGAGTGCTAGGTCTGTTTAAAGTTTCCAGCTTTCTGATGACACTGGCAGGAGGTTAGGTTGATCAGCTATTCTGAGTTCAAATTATGTTCTGGAACTTGCAGTGACAAGAAGATGTCATGCCCTTTTCCTGACCTGCTTCTATTCCAAATTAGTATTAAAAAAAAAAATTAAAGCAAAAAAAAAAAATCTTCATTTTAGATATTTACATCATTGCATTATTTACTTATTTATTAAAAAAACATGTCACAGTGGCAGTAGCATATAACACCATGCCAAACATATGAGGTCATGCCATTTTTTGACACAACAAAAGACAAAAATTTTTCCACATTAATTTTGGCAAACATGAATGATGGATGCTTCTTCACACGACCAAACACGCCTTCTCTAGATAGAAGTACCTTTATCTTGCCTTATAACAGAACACCATGAACTGGACTGGGCCTGGGTATCTCTGCTGGTTTAGCATCTCTGTTCATAACTTAGACCCTCAGTTATGCCCATTTGTCACAATCTTTGCTGTGCCCAAAGTCAACGTACACCAAACTTCTAATAATAGATCTCCCTAAAGTTTTAAAGCAATGTTTCTGAAGATGATGCACTTTGGAGGTGGTTATGTGGGATCACAGCATCTCAATTCAAAAATATTATTTGCCACAGAAAGTCCCCAAAGCCCTCTTAATCAAGAGATTTTTGTAATTTTAATTAATGTGGTGTTAGCAACAAGATGAATGGAAACACTGAAGGGGATTTCAGGGCTTGAGACTGCCAGCTAAACAACTGTGAAACAGGAAACAAGACAATGATATACACCCATATTTACAAGTTAGTTATAGAGAAGCCTTACATCACACAGGGAAAAATGAATCTGCAAGGTCCGCTTTGCAGAAACATCGGTAAAACATCTCATTACAGAGTTGGCACAGTATATTGCACAAGACGGGTGGGAACCAAGGACTTGATACAGAATCAGCACAGAAAACAAGATGCTTGCAAGTTTCCAGGGAGGATTTAGCGATGTCTCTTTTTAAAAAGGCTAGTCTAAAGTAATCTAAGACAATCATGCCTGGTTTTATACATTACATATTGTAATTTGCCCGTGGATTTCCTGGAGTTTGTCTTTTTTTTTTTTTTTTTTACAGACAAAACTATGGCTCATAACCCCCAGACATTTGCAGAAAATTTAGGTATTTGAAATCACCCATTTGTTTAAGAGTCTTTTAACTGAAGAGGTGTTTCACAGGAGAGAGGATAGGGTGTGATGGGCTCGATTGAATTGTGAGATACTGGGCTTTGAAATCCTGAAACTGAGAGTAGTAGTATGCTTGCCTGCATCTGAATAACTGCTCAAACGCAACAGATCCCTTCTCAGAGGCAATGTGCCCACAGTGTGAGTAACAATTTGATATCTACACAGCACTCACTTTGCCAGATGATATTTAGAAAAGCTAAACTGCAATCCTAAATAAAAACGCTTGGTCAATGATCCCGAGTAAAGCAGATTTCTCATCGCTTACAGTCCAGTCTCTACAACTCAGTTTCCAAAGTGAGTAAAGCATGAAAGGCAGATCATTTCAGATGAAATTAAACCACAAATATCCACTACACTTACAAGTGAGACCCTCTGCTTAATCTGTACACAGTCCTTCATCGGGGCAGATGCTCAAATGTCCCAGCAACACAGTGTTCTGTCTGTGATGTTTATTAATACCAGCAATTTGAATGATAGGCTGCAGAATATTATCTATAAATTTGATTTCAAATTCATCAATGCAGATCAGGAAATCATTAAAAAGAGTTAACAGTAATGTAATCAGGAAACAGAAAGCTTGATTTGATCAGCCTGCCCAATCAAAGCAGCTTTACTTTGTAAATCTTCTGTATTCGAAGCTTAGCAACAAACTATTCAAAATAGTGTATCGAGTCCAGAAGCATTTAGAGAATGTATCAAAGACAATCTTTCCCTTCGTATAAAGAGACAAAACTCACAGAATACATTATTTACAATTATTTACTAAGCTCACTAGGAGCGAAAAAGCACACAACACACAGGCTTTCTTTTTAAATTAAAATTACTGAAGTAATTAAATACTGAAATATTTAAATTCTCAACTCAAACCACCAAGCTTGATCAGAGAAATAGGAAAGACGTTTTGAGTTGCAAAGAATTCTTGCCCTGTAAAGCACGTAGTACCATTTGCAAACTTCAGCACTGAGATTCTAGCAGTGGCATACGTACTTCGCTTACATTTTAGACTCTGCTAGATATGAAATGAAATTTCCTTATGCCTTTTAATTAACGCAATGTGTGAGACCATCACTGAAATTTGTAATTGAGCAACATAAAGCATTGCTCAAAGAACTAAGTATTTAATTCTAAGCTCCTCTGGGCTGAAGTTACACACCTGACTGTGCACCAAAGAAATCTCAGCGGATGTTTTCATGACATCGTATTCAATTGTTCATGGGACTAGGGACAAGCACGTTAAAATTAATAAGCTTCCCATACAGTGTAAGCAGATAACAAAACCCCTCAGTACTAGAAAGGTCCAGTCATCATTTACTGTGAGATTGGTTTGCTAAGCTAAAAATGTGCGGTGGAAACTGGCGTGCCTCTGCTGCCTTTCGACAGATTACTGCTTTCTGTATTTTTACTTTCCAGCTGATTAGTGGTAATGAGAAGTCATGTAATGTGTTTTCAGTAGGTAATAAAGGTATCTCTTCATTTCAAGAGACATCTTGCTTTTACTCTCCTTCATTTGGTCTTCATTGGACTGAAATGTCTAACACAAGTACAGTAAATCAACCTAGTTTTAATGGTCAAAGTTCAATTACCTAATACAAGCTATTTGTTTCTGCAGGATAGACACAAACGCAAGGGTATTGAGGATGAAGTTAAGAGCAACATTTATCAAACATGGGTTAAATGAAGCAAAAATTCGGTGAGTAGAATTCCATCTCATTTCTTTTGAAGGACTGTGACAGCTTTGATTTTCATGGCCTCTAAGATCATGACATTACGATACTGAAATTTTAAGAAATAAAAATTATACCATCACTCTTCATTTTCTGCACTGTTGCCTTTGGAACAGATTACAAAGTACAATTCTTTATTATTTTTTAGTGAAGAAGGAAAAATCATGAGAACAGTTAGTCTAGATTTTAATCTTCACTGCTTCCTGAACAGCAGCACTGTGATGCATGACCCTGACCTTTCACAGCCCGGTATATTTTGACTGTTTGCCCACTCGGCTCCATCCCTACATTTTAGTGAGGCCATAAACAAGAGATGTGGAATGGCATGCCCAGCAAATCACAGAATGCTGAAAAGGTCAAAATAGTAGTGCTGAATGTTTCTACTCTGTAATTTACAGAATATATGAGGCATTCACATCCTAATAACTCATTCATATGACAAACACTGTAGAGGGAATGTAAAATGGCAGAACATGAATTCCTTCCAGTGACAATGTTTCTAACAAGCACGGAAAATGGTGCAAACTGCCCTGTGGTTCTCTTTTCTGGAACATTAATATTATCTGACTTTCAATGCACAACAGCATATGTCTGTGGACTCTGCAGCCAAATGTCTCTGTGTATGCAGCCAGGCTCAGAACTTGAAAGGCAAGATCCATGCGGAAAAAATCCTGGTCAAAGCCCTTCCTATCTGTACTCCTTGTCCTTCTCAGAACACTTCCCCAGTACCAGGTGATTTTATTATCACAACATTCCTGGAAACTAGAGAAATACTATTCTCACTTTAACAGAGGACACAGGGTCCTGGCCAAGGTCAGGAGAACTACGGCAGAACAAACACCCCACAGCTCTTATCTACAGCCCTAATCTTCTGCTTTCCACTAAGACCATCTTTCCTACTTTCAGTCCTATAGGCTGAACACTTTTGCAGAAACAAATTTGTGCCCATCTCTCAGACACAAGTTAAATGCAGTAAATCCGGAAACCAAAGAAGAGATCGTTTAGCTAAGTCGAGTACAGCTGCACGCTTGTGGCGGTTGAACTGATGGTTATACTTATTAACAACAGCTTAGCCCTAGAGAAATGCTACAGGCGCAGGCCCTGGACACCCACACACAATGGTCACCACTTCCAAAGAAAGTTTTACTGGTACAAGATGATTCGAGGTATCCCTCAACCATCATAAGTTAGCGAGTACCTCGAATGAATGCTGTTGAACAACTGTAAGCCAGGTCATCCTGGAGCGCTGCTGCTTTACTACTTTTTTGTAATAAAAAAGAATACAGCAGGTTTATCTAAAGTGTTGCTGTTTCAAACCAGCTGTAAGGGCACCTGACATCAATTTTTTTTTTTTTTCTATAAAGACAGTGACATTTTGTCCTCAGAGTATATAGGATTGATCTAATGATCACTGAAATCAACAAAAGCAACAAATAGTTGATAGAATTACAACAGAAAAATTTGCAAAGTGCCAAATCTTTCTTTCCAATCAATCTGCGCCGATCCCAATGGATCTAAAAACTGCAGATCAGTAGTCAGAATTTGGCCTTATCTTCCCAAGTGTGTTAAAGGAAAGAAGTGTGCCAATGAGCTGTTCTCTGCTTCACAGATATAAATCTGGATTAACTATACAAAAGGCCAAACAGCTGTGGATTTACACCAGCTGAACACCAGATCCCAGCCGCAAGTCTCTGAAGTACAGCATTTCACCATTATCCCTGAGAGAAGCGAGGATATTAACAACGTACCAAATTAGCATCAAAGCATTAGTGGTAATACACTTAGGGTATTTAGGGAACTACTTCTAAACCTAAATGTCAGACAATTTGTCTCTAATATTCCCTGCAGATTAGTACAAAATGATTGCAATAGATGCAAATCCTGCCTCCTTTCATAGAGGCACATATGGCCAAAGTAGCTGTGGAGCTGCATTCCTTGTCCTGCAGAGGAAGGCAGGTCCTAAAGACTATAGCCCCCCTTTCTCCTCATTTCCTAGTGAAAATTGCTCCTCTGTGTATTTCTGTGCAGGAACATGAAGCTTTTGGTATTTCAGCCTGCACTGCTGGGAGGAAATGATTTTCCAGCATCGAGTCGGGGGTCATTCACACAGTGAGTCTGCAACCTCTTGAAGGGAGGGGAAGAGTGTATGAGGTTTGGCCTCCTGAAGGAAGAAAGGGGATGTCCCAGCTTATCGGCAGAAGGAGCAGAATGCGGTGCAGACCTCTGGATGGCTGGAAGAGGGTGTGGAGGAGACAACAGCGAGAGTACCAGCTTGCTCCTCCAGACAGCAACAGTGCATGAGGAAGATGGCTGTGAGGTGAAGGTGCAGGGTGGGGATGGAGGTGATCAAATTTTTGCTGGTGTTGGGGTGGAGGAGATGCTAACCACAGGTGGTCCCACCACCCCTCTGCTCTGCCATTCAGCACACACAGACCTAGATTGCTGGTATGGGGTAGGGGTTATTCCACTTGGACAGAGTAAGGCAGTAAGATATGATTTGGGACAAGACCGTCACTCACCCCACACTCAGACCTTGCACAAGGAGCAAGGAAAGAGCAACTGAGTCTCTGTGGACAACTTTCGGTCTCCTCTCTGTAGGGCACTCAGCGCAGAATTTCACCACTCGGACGGGGAACCATAAGCCACTACTCCACTTAAAGTAGTATTACTTTTAATAATATTTACAATTCCTTTTCCTTTCAGAATAGTCTGTATCTTGAGGAGTTGGATTCAACAGAAAAAAAGAAGTGTAATTGTATTTTTCAACCAGAAGAAATACAGCATACATTTAGGTAACATATCCTATCAAGGTTGTTCCATATAATGTTCTGGTTTCATATGCTTATGATTTTCACCTGTTAGGTGAAATCAAAGCTGAGATATTAGTTAATCATCTTAATTAGCGCTTTTTAATTTTGGAAGACAGGAAGAGGGAGAGCTTTACAGCAAAAATGTCAGCCATTCTGACAGAAAAAAAAAAAAAAAAAAGCTATTTTCATCCTTCATCCCCCTACTTTTTACCCTAAGAGAAGGGACATCCAATCTGATGGCCAGCAGTCTCCATACAAAACATCCCCAGGAAAATCCTTCAGAGTCTAGTCAGGCTATAAGGCTTCAGAAGAGTCAGTCTGAACATGTTCTGTGCAGACTTGAGCATCAAGTGCCAAAGCCCAGCACCCTTCCATGCCCATGTTTTGCTCCCGCTAGGCTCTGAGATCTCCTTGCATATGTGTATTTGGGCTGCCACCACACGTCAGAGTGACAAGCGCTCCACATCTCAACAGAAGAGGCAGAGAGGAAAGAAAAAAGAATATGAAAAGTAAGACTGCAGCCCTGTCTCCTCCTTGCCTTCTAAGCTTTAATTCTATCCTCCTCAGACACCCTGTCTTGGTCTCAGCTTCATTTTTCTCCCAGTTGAGCCTCTTTATTCACTCAGGGCCCATTTGGGTCAGGTCACCTCCAGCTTCTCCACGTTTGTCTCTCCTGTGCTGGCCCAGCCAAGCAGAGGGAGAGGGACCAGGAGCAGCACAAGCGAGAGGGGCTACTGCCCTCAGAGAGGTACAAAGCTCTGAATTTGGCCCAGCTCACAGACATCCAGATCTCCATCTGAGAGCCCCTGCTAAGCCCTAGGCTGGAGAATGCCTGGTGGGAGCTGAGGGAAAGGCAGGCAGAAGGTTGCATGTAGCTACCAACATCAAGATACCTGTTTATCATATGTACCTGCTACGTTTCTAAGTCATATGTGATCGTTTAATCAAAGAGTAAATCAAAAGGCACAGGCACAACACCGACCATGGAAAAGTATCAGTGTTCTTTTTACACTGCAAATACACCAGCGAGAATTCCTTCCCAAGTTCACTTTCGAATCACTTGCTCTATTTGAATTGCTTTATACTTCAAAATTTCTGTGTTGCTTTTTTTTTTCTGTCCAAGATCACCATCTTTTTCAACTAAGTTTATTGAATACCTGTATCTTTAAATATGAAGAAAGTATGACTTCTTAAAAAACATTATTATTAATTTTTAAGAATAGAAGGGGGGTCTCATTGAAAATTAAGACTGTGCACAGTGCATGTAGTATCTTAAACATGTCAGCAAATGCACGGATTTTCACTTCCCACAGTAATTCTTCAAGATAGTGCTTCAATCAAAAAGGACCTTTTTTTTTTTAAACTATTTTGTTTCTATTCCCATACCTGTCAGCACATGTAACTTTGTATATTCCTTTACACTTGTTTTACTGTAGCTCTATTGATCTGTTTAATAACTAGTCCCAAGGAACTGCACTGTTAAATCTCCTAGAAACAAAATCTTTTTGAACAGGTCAGCTATTAGGAAAAATGAAAATCCTCATAAACTACGTGTTTTCTTTCCTCAGCATCTTTAGAAGCAGAGAAACTACCATGACAAAAGCGAGTTAAACCCCTTGACATTTTCCCTGTTCAGTAAATGAATTAACGTAGGTGTTTCTTGGTTTATTTTCTAAGATTTCTGCTAGCTACAAGTGCAAGCTAGATGACAGCAGGAGTTGCTTATACACAGACTAACTAGATATAGTTGCTACAAGATCCTTGTCCAGCCAAGAATCAGCAGAACACAATTGCACCTCCTTTCTTCCACAAATGCTCATGTCACTGTCATGCTCCTTTTATAGCAGCTGAGAGCTGGAAGTGCAGGAGCTCACAGTCACCTATGCATTGGTCAGATTTTGACTCCTTGGTGCTACCAAAATTGTGCTGAGGAGTTAGTTCAGAGAAGAAACCTACTCTGTAGTTGTGTATTCAGAATATAAAGGATTGGTTCTCTCTCTTTCCATGTTCTCAAAGCACTAAGAGTGAACAAAGCTGGAAAAGAATTTTAAAAACAAATTAAGAAATTAGAAGAGTAATATAGCAACTTGTCATCTTAAGACTTAAAGCACAGCATGCTCCACTTACTGTCAGAACAGTTGTATGGAAAAACAGACAATACATCTTTAAAACTTGCACTACCACAGCCTCAAGAGTTCTCACTGAGGTTTTGATCATTACTTTTCTAAGTCACATAAGGAGTTCTCTAACCTCAGGGATTTGGTATGAACAATTCAGCTACACACTTAGGTTTATATGGTCAATCAAAGCAACAGCAAGTTCTTGTTCTAAAAAAAACAAACCAAGGGGTCTTTGAACAACTACTGTGAATCACAGTGGCATAAGCTGTAATAAAATCACACTCAGAGATTTACATGGGAGACGCTCCTGCAAACGCTGTTTGTAAAGTGTAGCCATAGAGTTGTGGCACAAAATTCTTCAAATGAAATCTTAAAGTCTTATGCTAAAGCTCCACCAGTACCTGGGCAGGAGACCTATATGTGTTTTGGCTGACGCTACCAAATTTGATTTTAATGTCCTGAAGACAAACCCGATTTTTTTTTTTTTTTTCCAGAAAGAACATGGTATTACCCGATTAATATCATATTTGCACAAACATATACTACATAAACAATATTTGTTAAAACCAAGACATAATAAGATTAAAAGTGTTGTAATACTACGCAATCAAGAACTATTACTACCTTGATTCCAATGCAAAAAGCTAAAAAACAAATTAAAAGGAGGTTTGTTTTTTTTTTAGTTCTGTTTTTATGAAAAACAAATGAACACTAAAAAAAATTCTGTCATTATCTTCTAGGTCATCCCAAAGATGAAGTGATTATCTGACCCGGTAAAGCATCTGAGACAGTGAAACTGTTTTGGACTATTTCTCTAGTCCTCTGGGACGCTCTTTTGTCCTCCTGTCAACTGTCCTCTCTGTCTCTGTTTCTCCAGCACAAGCAAATACAGAAGAAAGAAGCAAATTCCAGTTTCTGCTTCTCTCTAACCTTGACGGGGTCGGTTTTGATCTCTGTCACAATCCAAAGGAAAATGGAACAAGCAAAAAGTACAGTCATACTCCTTAAGAAGAAAAAGGCAGGCTCTGGACCATGTTTGAAGCCTGAAGGAACTCTTTCATCCACTGTCAATAAGAATTGTGCATACCTATTTTTATTTGAATCTTCTTATAAAAGCTGAAAGCCAAAAGGTGAATACTGAAGTCTGCAATCAGGTCAAAGAAGCTGCTAAATAGCTAGGGCACTGCCTAGAGTTCTAGGAAGATTTTGCATTGCATTGTGCTAATCATTAAGGATAAAGACAGTAAATAATTATTAATCTCCGCTGCTTACAGAGCAAAGACAGCTATTTCTTTAAAGATTAGTTTTCCATTAGAAATCTGAAATATTCTCTGCAGAACAAGTGACGGATTAAACACCATTTCTTTTGTAGTTCAGTGGTATGTTCATACTTGCACAATCACTGAAAAAGCAGGCGGTGTGGGTGATTTGACACCCTGGGCTAACGGCCCTGTAAAACACAGAAACTTTGCTTTGATTTCTAATGAAATACTGAAGAACGTCACTTGCTCAAAACTCCCAGGAGCTTAACAAGATTTCAAAAAAAGTATTCCAGCAGATGACCTTACATACAACTTTCTCCTGTTACTTTGCTGCAATCAAATGATTGCTTTCCTGCAAAGCTCCAGTACATAGTGAGGCTCGGCAGCACCTTGCAGAGGTCAGCACGGGCTCCGGGCCCGAAGCCGCAGATGGCCTACACAAAATGATGGTGCTCCCTGAGAATTTTCCAGTTCTATCTCTTTGTCATTTAAAAATCAAGAGGGAAATCAATAAACTTTGTTATATGTTAAATAAATAAGTTCAGGTTCTTTCATAAGCATTCATTTTTCACACGTAATATGAATATGGTTTAGTGGCAATAACCAAACCCATCAACATATCAGGAAAAAAAAAGCACCATATGTAAATTCCCTGATCTTAGGGGACAACTAATGGATTACATTCCAGCATATAAAGATGCAAGATTTGTATTTCCCTCTAGAGATATCCCCAAATCCTATTACCAAGCCATATCTCCAAGGAGAGGAGTGGGTTTGTTTGTTTACACTTTTTAATCAAACCTCTTTTTAATCAGTCAGAACAAAATGTTTTCACGCAGAAACTCAGTGCAAAAACAACAGAGTCCTGATGGAACAGGGGAACTTGGAAGAGAAAACAAAGATGGAATAAAAATGCAGGAAACAAAGACGTGTACTTTATTACAGAGATGTATGCAGGGACAGTTTGCTCCCAAAGGAATTAATTAGAAAGTTGACTTTTAAGTAGCTGGACCAGGCGACGGGGTTCAACTTTCTGGGCTGATCCAAAAGTTGATGACTGTTTTGCTGTTAATTCTGGTGGGCTTTTGACTATGGCTTTAGACGCATTTTGTGGTTTCCCCTTTTAGGGCAAATTCCTGCTCAGCTACAGACATGTGAGTCTTGTGGAGAGGAACCTGAATATGCACATGTCTGTGTTTCTGCAGAATTTGTCTGGCACTGGCTGGTTCCCAGATCCACTGCTGTCCCTGTGCAAACTTTACAGACTCCTGAGTCAATTCAGGTCTATGAGAGAAAGGTCACAAATTATTTATATTCTCACCACGATTCAAAAACCACATTCTAGAATTTAAGCCCCATTTTTAAATACTTCACAGCATCTTAAGTGCTTCACTGAAACTGTTAGGCACTTGGTTTAAGAACAAGAATGTGTCCCTGCACTCAGCTCAAGTGGGACCCTGTAGAGTTTCAAAGAAACAACCAGCTTTACAACATTATCAGCCCACTTAAAATGCTTCATTCTGACCCTGCTGGCCTTTAAACACCATTCCACCATTGAATTCTTGCCACCTTTGGTATATGAGGAAGAAGAGAGTCAAAGTCAAGAAGAAGGAAAATGCCATTGCCTCAGCACAGAGTGAATAATCCACATCTGCAACACATCTCTTGTAATTTAAACTCATAGTTTAACAGCAGTGCTCAACAGCAACTCCAATTCTGTTTCTCAAAATTAGAAATCTATTTTCAAGTCAATGAAAAAAAGCCTCTGGAACTTCAAAGCTGAGCAGTTCCTTTAGCACCAACATGCCCCACAGTTCCCCAGGGTTAGCAGAATTCTCTAGCATTAGAGTTTCTTGACATCAGAGAAAATACAGGCTGCCAGCTGTTATTCAGAGCTGTGCATTCACAGAAGAATATATAACAGGAGTGAGAAAAGCATACAAGCATTTAAGTCAAAAGTCCTTTCTGGTAAGCACTCTGAACAACCTGAAAATGCACTGGTTTACATTATCTTTTAAAGGAATCAGCATTTCTTTTATGAGAATATTTGTCTTCAATGGGGTGAACATCACCTGATCAATAACAGCACCAATGTAGATCTATATTACTCTATCAATCATAGCTGAAAAAGAGCAGCAGTACTTTATATTTAATACCCGATGTAACCAATTAGTACTGCCATCCCCTGATGGTACACAAGTTCATTCCCTTAAATTGCTAAGGCAGGAAATTCTACAGTTATACATGAGAAGCTGCAAATTGATTTGCATGTAATAACAGTACCACTAAACCTTTCTTACCATTTTCAATTTTCCCCATCTGCTACCAGAGTGGAAGTTTAGGATCTATTATTCCCAGAAGGGGACTTACCCAGCTGGACATCTATAACAGTTGGCTGGTTCTCCATGGGGAACAATGGCTTTGGAGGTTTGTCTGTGAGTAAAGCTAGAAAAGAAAATGAGAAAATGTAATGGAAAAATTGAGACCAATGACTGCAAGAGTAAAGCTCTGTCATGTAAGCAATCAAATGTTTGTACACTCCACGGCATGTAAACATTTATTACATAATATGGCTGCTGCACCGCCAGTGCGTTACCTCTCCTAGTGGCTGTGGTGGCCCATTGAGTTAACAGAAAAGAGCTAAGAATTCAATTGTGATACAAAGCAGCAAAACAAACTCCATTTCTCACTTTTAATCTACATATAATAACTAGATGAAGTATTTTAGAGCCTCACCTTGCAAAGTTAACACAATTTGAAATACCAACCAAATCTATTTCAGTGTAACCAGTCCCAGCACGCCTTTATGCTTGCCCAAACTAGTATTTAGATGCTCAAAGAAAACGTGCACATAATTTTGTCTGACAAAGCCCAGCAGTCTCACATCAAGCTTACACTCCTACGCTACCAGGTGGGGCACTTGGGCCCTCTTCACAGAGCTGGAGTGGAGACTTTTCCTTCTGCTATGCAGAAGGATTTCCATCTAAGAACAGCAACCAATACCCCAGCCTGGTCCTACCAGGTGACCGCTCCAGTCATGAGGACAGACAGTCACGAGGACAGACAGTCACATACAATCCTCCTATTGAAAAGCACAGGCTTCATCATGTGGTTGGGAAAGCTTAGTGCCAGATAGCACCAACAGGTTTCGTATGTTGGGGATAGCTTGAAATAAATGGCTGAGCATTCCAGGAGATGAGAACTGGATTTAATCAAGTACAGCATCTTGCACCACATGAAATGAAACATCTCAAAATTACTTCATAACTTTTCCAGTTAAAATTCATTACCTGAAACTATTTGATTTGAGTTTGCAAAATGAATTCGCATCTTTTAATAAAAGACTAAGACAAAATTGCCCTGATCTCCTCAGAAGGCTCAGCGCTTACTGATTTCCCAGGCAGCAAGCCTACCCGCAGGTCTGGCAGCTCAAGTTGAAAGTTGCCCATGGCTGAGGCAGCAGGTTTCCCTGAACCAGGCCAAGGGAGTTTGAGCTCTGCAAGCTCCTCACCTCTGCTCCCAATGCAGCCTGAACCATTGGTGTGCTGAGAAGACCTCTCTCCCCTCCAGTTTGCCTCAGCATCAGCCAGTGGTTCAGGACACCTTCCCTAGGGCTTTACAACCAGTTGACTGAGAGGCTGGAGCAGAGATGCAGCAGTCACACGTTTCACTAATGTGGCTCTGATCACCAGCTAGCAAATGACAGCTGCATAAAATTGGAGGAAGGTGATTTATTCTGGTACCAAAAAAAAGATTGACACTCTACAAAACATTTTTACATCCCCATCTAGAGAAAACGACAAATTACATTAATGAAATACCTGTTTGATTTTGCTTTATAGTTGACACTATTTTTTAAACTCCTTAAGAAGTGATTGTCAGCACAACCCACTTCTCCAGTTCCATTTAAATGAAAAGGAGGTTCCTTCCACTGATGCTACAGCCATGATTTGCTTATCACAAAGCAGGCATTTTGGTAGCAAGGCAGCAGCCAACATCTCCGATCAAAATCATGCATCTTTGTAAGAAAAACTCTTTGTTTTACCCACAAGGACAACACGGGAATCTCTGAAGCGATTTAAACAGCATGTTATTAAGACTAAAGCCACAAGCAGGACTCAGAATGAAAGATAAATGGGAAATGCCGTTAATGATAATTTGGCAGCTCAGAAATGCTCATCCAATGCAAAGTCACAAGACTGATCCACAAGCAACATCAAGGCTACCTATACAATCGCATTATTTGGGGATTAGCCTGTGAGTAGAAAATTTCTGGCAGAAACAAATAACTAATTTGCTGCGCTAATGCACCTAAGTCATCTGAATATCATTAGAGAGTAAGACGAAAGTACTGCCAAACCTACGTGTGTAAGTACAGTCTAACTACTTGATTTTTACGGAATTTCAATCCTAACCAAAGCTGAAAACTTCTCAGTAGGAGTTCTGGGCATCAAACCCAAGGGACATTGCAACACATTCCACTGATGACTTTTTAAATTGTGAAAAATCTTTTGAGACGCTCTTCCTCATAAAATCCCATTGCATCCAAGTGGAGATAAATAATTACTTCTCCAGCTTCTCCACAAATCCAGCCCTAATTCAAACAGTAAGTTTCTCACTGGAAGGTCACACCCGCTTCAATCAAAGCTCATTCTCCAGGAAGTCCAGCTGTGCCGATAGCCAGAACATTTGGTAAGGGGGAACATGAGGGAGTGCATTTTCAGTACTGATGTTTTTCTATTCAACATGTTTAAGAGCTCTGCTTTTCTCATACTCTAATTCCCCTGTCAATAATAAGTTAGCAAGAAGCAAGAGCCACTAGACTAAAATTACATTAGTTGAACTGTAACTCCCTGCCCAGCACAAGAAGGACCTCTTCATAGGTATTACTTATCGTTTTCTCTCAACTCATCTCAGAAAACGAGAGGTAATGTTGTCTGGCATTTACTGAGGGAGAACCTCATCACCGGAGTCACAACCTGACAATATTGTTTTTCTGCAACTTTGGTTTTGGTTTCTCTATTGTTTTTTGTACTATCTGGGCAGGCTTCCTCAGAACACCTGCTGAAAGGAGAGGAAAAGGAAGTATTACAAATGTATTAAAAATTTAACTATGTTCTTAACTGCCTCTGTGCAACTGAGGTCAGTAACTTCTTAGAACAATGAGCCAAAACTCTCTAGAAAATGCATTTGGCCTAGGAAGTGCAAAATTTAGACTTTTTTCGAAGGGAACACGTTGGCCTGTATCTAAATATGGAGTACCCCAGATGCTCAGAGAGAAGTGAAGAGCTACTGTCTGCAACATGCAGCGACTTGCTGTAGCTTCCTCACGGGCGACACAGTGGCATGGTCACAGTGGCTGTAAAGGGGTTTGGGGATTTAATTCTAGAACCAACAGAATCAAGCCCTTTGTCCAGCCTAGTTCAGAAGAAGCAACACTCTGATCAACCCCTTACAGGACTCTTTCAGGAGACGCGTTCAAAGCTCAGCACACACAAGACCTCATAAGTAAAGGCTGAAATGGAGAAAAATCAGCTTGAGAATGCAATTTAAAAAAATTGATATACCAGGTAAATTTGGGGTTTCGGTGGAAATTTGATGCAGTGGCAGAAGAGGGGGAAGCCCAAATCCCCCAAAACCTTGCATCCCAGTCGAGTACCACCTGTGAAACTTTGTGAAGAGCCTCAAGTTTCACTTTCTGGTACATTATCAACACTTCTTTTCCTAGTATTTTTTTCTTTAGTTTTTCAGGCTTTCATTACTGCATTTAAGCTTTTCTTATATCATTACTTTCATCTCTGGTACCGATTTGTATTCTGTGTACATTGTGGGACATGGAGAAGACTTGCTGGGGTACTTGCACCTTTGCTGTACCAGTGTGTTCAGGCTTTCCTTGCTTAATGTTCTTTGCAAATCTCATCCCCACCTGCAGCCCTTGCAACCCAATCTGACCAGGGCTTCCCCACTTTTTCCTCAGCTTTAGCTCACAGTCTTCAGATGTTTTCTAAAAGTGCTCCTTCACGTCACATTTTAAATGGTTATATTTTGCCCTATTGTTCTTGGAGAGTAGTAATTATAATGAACTGTCAGCCTGTCAGAGCTCTTTATGTAGGAATTGAAATGTCTCAAAGGGATTTTAAGTGTAGAGGGGAAGGAAGGGTTCTTCAATGTCCTGTGTGTTTACAGAAAACAAAAGCCATTCTTATTTTAGAGGTCAGACATCAGATCACTTAAGTATTCACCTTATGAATTCACTTTTGGTCCTTCTTAAACAGTAAGGCAGTACAAGATATTCTCAGCTACAAGGTTTTCTAATCTTTCTTTGCACTTGACAGAAGTCCATAAACAATCTTATTTCAAATGCCCATCCCTCGAGGAGAATTTCCTTTAAATCTCAGAATAATTTTATAAATCTGTGGCACTCTGATTTCCAACCTTGCTAGAAGGAGAAGCAGGACAAAAAGTTAATGCTGTTACTGTATCAACAGCTCTTTAATAAAGCTAACAGCATTATGTGTTCTCATCTAATTCTTACTTCACCTCCCTCAAAACCACTTTAAATTAAAACAACTGAATTCACTGCAAACACTCTTCCTATTACTAAAAGTAGAGCAGTACTTCTGCAAAGAAATATGAATACAGCTCATTAACTGTCATAGGAGGAGCTGGGATAGAGCTGTCTACCTTTTTGTCCCAGACATCTTGGGACACGCCATGCCCCTGGGCTGCTGAGCAGCAATACTTACGTGGTGAAGCCACTAGAACAAGGATAGAGTTAAATTCCCAAAGCAACAATTCCTGCAGCCATACAGATAGACCTACTTTTACAAGATACTGGTAGATGTCACAACACAGCACACTAAGAGGTTTCTTTGCCTTCACTTGCCGTTCTAGGATTTCATCCCACGACCAGGCTGGGACAGCTTTGGCCATGTTTGTTTATGCCAGGATCAGCTGCCAGAGCGCACTACGGAATGGAGATTGAGAGGAGGGCTCACTCAGGGCCTCTGTGCTTTGTCCCAGTGCAGCATCAGGCTACCTGGGGCATTGCTTGAAGTCACAGGTGCTGGATGACAAGCTCCAAAGACATTTCTTTACCCACAGGCACCTGGCAGTGGATGTGCCTCCCCTAGGAGCCTGGTGGACATGGCTAGAGGCTGTTTAGCAGCCAGGCTGCCAGGAGACTGCTCTAAGGGCTGTTTCCTCCTATGCTGATATTCACCCCATTAGAAAGTAACACACACACTTTAAAACAATAATTAAGCTACAGAGATGTCAACAACACCTGTCATGGGGTTTTTCCCTATGAGATTTAAAAGCACTGAGTTATACAATCAGAACATAATACAATCCTCTGCAACTGTTCCTCCAGGCGCGTTTTCTTTTCTAGAACACACGATACTTTTATTCGCTCTTTTTCATAGGCACAAGAAACATGCTGCTCCAGCAGAAGAGCCTCAGAACAGCAGAGAAGAGACCTGCGAAAGATTTCTTCTCTTCAATTAATTAGACAGTGATCTTTAGCAGATAAGAGAGAGCCTGACTTGCTGCACAGGGCAGTATCTAGCTACCCACAGGACCAGCTGAAGAAGAAAACAGCCTTAAAGGAGCTGCTCCAGCTTCTAAGTGCCAATACAGCATAAGAGCCTAGAGGCTCATTTTTTCCCATCCCAGTCTTGCTGTTTCAAAAATCTCTCATTCCATATTCAAATATGTATCTGACACACTAATGAGTTCTCTCAAAAAAAAAACCACAAAGCAGTTAAACAAACAGCCTTAGGATATCATTACTTAGGGGTAAGCAATGATAACCACCGAGAAAAACTACCAGGCATCTCAGTCAGCACCAGTTCCTTCACAGTTTGTTGACACAGCTCTGTTTCCTTATGCTATTTCCTACCTCCCCTCTGCAGCAGGCTCACAGTACTCTCCCCACTCCAGTCAGACTTCTTTTATGGCAGCCACAGTGAGAGACAGGCAGCTCAAACTGTTCCTACCACCACTGCAAGTCTCCAACTGCAATTCTTGAGTGGCTCAGATGATTAACGCCAATCACCTCCCCTCCGTGCCACACAAAGACATGTTTGACGCCAACAGGCATCACCTGTGCTCCAAGGATCTGAAATGCTGCGAGTGTGAAGCCAGTCAGAATCAGGGTCAGGGTCATGCACCAAAATCCAGCTGCCTATGATTTGAAGAGCCTCTTTCTTGTGACTCAGAACAGCTGGAGTGTTCACCAGACCAGGTAACTCTTCTAACAGAGGTGAAGGCAGAAGGCTAAAAATGTTAACTCACATGTGGCTAAGAACGGGTCAAATGCTGGGGAAGACTTCTTTTTCTTCCTCAGGGTGGATAATGACTTTTCCTCTTCTTATGTTAAGCAGCCAACGTACATTTGCTGTGCTATGGGGTTGATGTACCTTCTGGACATTTGTTCATGTAATTTGCAATGATGAAAGGAAAAATCAGCCAAATACGAAGTAGAAAGCAGGGAATCTAACAAAATTGTTTCAGATCTTCTGTGAGACAACTGCATGCCAACCTACTTCCTTCAATCAAGGGATCTGGCATGTTCTCACCATTAATTAGCACAGAGCCTCCAGTATCATTCAATCAAGAATCTGGCTAACCTTTTGACAGCAGAACTGCTCTGTTTGAATAGCATCCTCTGGGGCAAATAACAGCATGCCAAATCCTTAATCTGAAACTAGCTCATACTCTAAGTTAAGCTTTTGTTCACTCTTAGTTCAACTATACATGCTTCCAGGCATGGCTTAGATCTACTTTGGCATCTAAAAACCTTGGCAATGACATTGCAACTTTCACATCATAGTTGAAGACGGAACTAACTGTGTGCAAAACGCTAAATCAGTATGTTAACCAAAGGGTTCCCGTTGCTCAGAGAAGCTCAGCATTATATCTTTTAAAACATACGTACCTAACTCCCTTTGGCTCGTCTGAAGTCCCAGCTTTTGCCAACAGATTTCTCCATGGCTGACAGCAAAACGCTTCAGGCCTGACCTGCTACTGCTTTATCTTTCATGTTGCTACTTACACCTAAGCAAATGTGTGAGCCAGTTGTGTAGATGTAAATGTGACAGCTATAGTCTTGGCTGCCAGAGACTGAACTGTGCACTCGCAGAGTTAAAAGCTTGTCTAAAGAGCCAAGGGTTCCCACCTGCACTTGTAGTTAAGTATCCTCTGTGGACAGAGCTTCTAACACTTTCACCAGCAAGTCCTGCTATCAGATCAGAATGAATGCTTTTCATATTCTTGGTCCAGCAGTAAATTACCAACCAAGGTGAAAAGCAGTGGAAAACCACATAAAGCAACTCATTCATAAAAATGCAACTTTGTAAGGCTGTGTTTATACGGGGACACTGTTACCTGATTATCTCTATTGTAGTGTGTTCTACCAGTCAATCAAACACGCTCTTTCAGCATTTGGCCATTGTGCTGCCTTTCCTTCAGCACACTATCAAGCTAACAAACTGCAGCTCCGTCCCTCATTTGCTGTAACAAAAATAAAGGCATTACAACAAAATGCTGTCAAAGGATAAATGTCTCCACCTTTGAAAATAAACACTGAACACTTATTCTCTATTAGCTCAAACTCAATAAACTCAGAACTTGTATGGAAGCCAGGAGTCATTAACCAGTGACAGAGTTTTTCTCTTTTTATTACTATTCAAGCACAAAATGTATCTTTTGGGACAAGGGGGTGAAAAGATACAGCAACTGGATACCTCCCCTTCTGCCACCATCACCATGAATATCATTTTTTGAAAACTCTACCTAGGATCAAGAGTGCCTGAATGCACTGTTTGGTCTACCTCTGTGGGACAATTTTCCGCAAGAAGGAGTTTAGCATTTTTACATTAGCACTAAATAATTTAAATTCATCACATGAATTCTTTTTATGACATAAAAGAAGGACAAAACAATCACAGTTTTAAGGAAGATGCTGTGTCCGTGCTGAAACGCAGCTCACAAGGGAAATGAATTTTGAGGGACTCGAACGCTTTTGAACCATTACTGGTGGTTTTGATTCTAACCCATTAAATCCTCAATGACTTGGAACAGACCCATGTTTGACAGGTCATACCACTGGCACCAAGAGAAGCTGCCCATGACTGTAGCCTCCTTCACTTTGAGAGCGGTCAGAATCCTAAACAACTAGCTGTGCCTGCCCTGTTCTTGCCAGCTGCTCCCACAGCTTCTGCTTGCAGGCATGACCTCGTAGCCCATGGTAACTAAAACTAGTAACAGTAGTTGGCAATTCCAGGTGTGAAATCACCTCTAAACAAGAAGTCTGGCTATCTCTTTTCTCACCTAAGATGTCTTCAGCTATTGCACACAGGATGTTATCAGAGTGCATGGAGATAGCCAAACTGCTTTGGAGAGAAAAGCAGGAGCATCAGGTACTAGATGAACTCCGTTGAATTCACAGAAATGTTAAGGAAAGTAGGAATGAACTAGATTTTGGGTTTGTGATCTTCTATTTTTCAGATTTGTGCAGGACCTTCTTCCCCCTTCTTATAAGGCAATGGAGTCATATAAGGCTGTAGAAAATGAAATGGTGAGACTCTGGTGGAACTTACACAACAGACTATGACTTAGGAGGACCCTGGTAAGGTGGAATAGAAACAGCAGCATAGATTGCACTTTACTGAAGCACAGATGGCAAAATCCCACAAGGTGCCCATCACAAAGTAATTACACCAGGGCTAAACACTTAACACTCCTGCAATGTCCACGTTAAACTCCAGTGGCGGGCCGGTGTTACCCACCTCCTGACGTGAAACACTCAGTGACACTGATGGTGTGGGTACTGTCAGTGCTGCCACCAGAGCCACTGCAAGGTGGCTGCTGGAAAGCAGAAGAATCCCATGTTGACTGATCCTATCGAGTTTTCTTACTCCTGCAGTTGCCATCACACCTTTCTTTTCACTGCATTTCTAAATTTCACAGATCGGATAAGATTATGTATGATCATTATATTCTTTTCCTTAATGTGGATCATGCAGCTTTCTTTTATGAAGCAAGCGCGAGTTTCCTCTGAAGTAGAGAAAAAAGTGTAATAAATTTATACTAAATGTGAATTACATTCCCCTGCAATATAATTCATGAAAATCTCAAATGGAGTGTGCTTTATCTAATGAACAGAGTGTATTTAACACAGAGGACACATCATTTCATCTGCACTCAAAATGTTTCTGTTGGACTCTGAGCAGAAATAAGATGCTTGAAATTACCTGCTATTTCAAGGAGACCTGCAAAGAACATTTTATGACATTTTATCTTTTGGCTTTTTTAATTCTTTTTTTTTTTTTTAAATTTCTGTCTTATGAAAAAGTAAAGAAGTGGTGACTGATGAAGCCAGATCCCATCATCCATCTTGAAGGGACAGCTGGAGACTTTGCATGCAAATGAAAGCTATCATTCTTGTCATCCTGAAGCCTGAGTACCAAAAGCCTGCAGTCCACAACCAATTAATATTCCATGATCAATGTGACCACTTGTGCCCAGTGAACCACTGCACCACCGCATAACCCCAGCAACATGAATGATCATGGAGTAGATTTCATGTGTTGTTTTAATAAAACTCAAAGCAACCCATTATTCTCTGAAACAAAAAACTTCATATTAAATATAGATAGTGTATTAAAAGAGAGTTATTGTGGACGATGGATGCCAGATGGACAAAGAATTAAGAACCTATGGTACTATATCTAGGCAAAACAATGGGTACTCTTTTGGAGGGCTGGGAAAAGGCATCTCTAAGCTCAATCGCAGCCTCCAGCCAGCGCACAGCACAACCTGGTGAAGGAGGAGCCGGTGCCATTTTGCCACCTCTCTTGGTTTGCTGTATCAGACAAGCACATGGCTTAGCTGTGCCCTAAGATAGCCCCGAGTCAAACCCCTTCTTACAGACCAAACATTTCTGTGTAGTTTTTCAAATTAAGAGGACAGAGCTACTGAAGATCAACATGAAAAATGTATTTCACTTGAAGTCTCAAAGGCAGTTGAGACCATTTAAAACTTGTACTTTGGACATGATTGCGCAGTGTAACAGCTCAGCCTGCTCTGACGTTCAGCAGAACCATCACCATTTCAAAGCAGCCACACCGCAAACAACTTTTAGGTGGAATTTCAATTGCGAATTTTTTAGATTAACGCCATTCAAAAGTAAGAAACGTGAGCACTTTTGTTAAGTCATCTCTTGCCAATTGATTTTGCTCCGTAGGGGTTTAATGAGTAGATTTCACCCTGCACCATCCAGCCTATTAATTCTGATGAGTTCTCTGGATTCACACTCTGCCTTCCAAAGCTTGCTACAATGATGAAAAACGTTACCGTACTTTACAAGGAAAACCTTTTCATAAAACGTTTATGCAATATTTATGTAGGTTCTTCGTCTCTAATTTGCCTTCAAAAGCTGAAAAATATATTCCACCAGGTTTTGCTATTATTTTTTTCATTTTACCACTGGAGAATTTTTGAATTGTATTATTCACTCAGCACATGTAGCATTGTTAAGAAAAAATAGGGGCAAATTGTGTCACTATTGGTTGGATGAGCAGGAAACTGACTAAAAGCAGGCATAATATAGGCATGTAAAGAAATTACAGATACACTCGCTACTGTTTATGCTGCCTCGTGACTGAAGATCAAGAAAATGTAAATCTTCTGATGAAAGACAGTGCTTTAAGAAATGAAGGAGATAGTTATCCCATGAAATGTGTCATTTTATCTGAGGCAAAGGATTTAAAAGAATTAAGACAAAAAGTAGCATCCATAGAAATCTCTGGCGGGACGACCCATTTTCAGAGTCAGCACTGCTGCCTTGCACTGCTTTCATCAGAGTTTATACCAGCTGATGGGAAGCAGAATAGCTCCCTGGTGATCAGTGCAGAGCCCGAGTCTTTCAGTATCAGCTACTATCAAACACAAGGAAGTGTTCTGATTCAAGAAAGCAATTTCTTTTCCATAAAAATACAGCAAATATGCGCAAAGCACTGCCTCGAAGAAAGACGCTATAGGAAACTTCATAGCTTTGATAAATCAAGTTCCAGATAAATGATTCACATCCTAAGTCAGCGGGCACATTTGCACCCCCTGTATCAGGTTTACAGGAGGTAACTACTCAACAATAAATGTGGTATTTTATGATTAATGTATTGCTTGGAAACCTTTAATGGTCAGTGGAGATGCAAAGGATGGCAGGCAAACCTCCAAGGACAACATGACTAAAGGCTGCATAGAGAGCTACGTGTACAAAAAGCACAAGGACAAATGTCATTCCAGTGCCCACCGGTGCATCTCTGTGCAGCCCTGTTAACAAGCCCGGCGACACGCAGCACAGTCGAGAGGAACAAATTAACTTCCCAGTGAAACAATTCAAAGACTGAATGGCAACGCTAAAAGCAACGGGAAAGAGTGAAGACACGGCCAAAAAAAGGTCTTTGGGACTATACTTGTTTTGAATCTCTGTGTCCATTGCTAAGCAGGCTGTCAACACACCACACGTTTATATCAAAGGAGTATAAAATAAACTTGACAGCAGAGTAAGCAATAGATCGTACCTGTCCCACAGGTCAATTTGAGCACAGGTTATACTGTGCACAGCAGGAACTGCAGGAGGGCCTGGCTTCCAAATCCTCTGAAATGAGAGATTAGACAGTCCCACAGGCACTTCAAATGGCTGCAGATAAGGAGCTAATCCTTCAGTATACTTCCTTCATCCTTTATTAAAAGATGAAGATAATCTTTAAATCAAGAAAAAAGTAGAAAAAAAAAAAAATGGAGAGTCAAAAAACATGGGAGAGAGAGAGGGAGAGGGACCTACCCTGTTTTCACTAAGAAACCAGTGCTGAGCCTCCTCTCAGCCAGAGCTACAGACACGAAGCGCATGGGAAGGGGATCTCTCACCAGCACTGGCGGACCAGGCAGTACAAGCTCTCTGTGAATGGTGCACGGATGTGGTTCCGATGGGCTGCCCAAATACCCAGATACTCTGTCTGCCTCTGCCTAAACTGCTGGTGCATACACAGGCTCCTGGAGAAGGGTTTTCTGTTCTCCTGCAACTTCTCCATCTGACTGCCAGGACAGACACTGCTCTTACCCCTCATCCTTTGGGACACTGCTGGTGAAGCAGCTCAAAAGAGAGATCACTTTCCTCAGCTTCTACAGTTCTTTGTGGTTCTCAGAGGATCATTCATTATCCAGCTTTTAGGGTTTCTGCTGTGTTTTTTCCAGCAGCCAGATATAAGTTTTACACCATGAATGTAATTTCTGAAAATTTTTTCGTGAAATTGTGTCAGCTTGCTGTAACAAACCTGCTTGACACTTCATTTTCCTATTGAAAGTGTCCTCTGTTTGTCATGTTTTGAAGCAATTTAAGATTTTGCTTTGACATTTTCAACAATAGAACAAGACGATTCAATCTGTTCTAGGTAGTAACTGCCATTACATTTGAACTACATCATTCAATCGAAACTCAACACACAGTTTTGACTGTCATTTTATACCTGATCTATGATTATGTAGTACCAATGCCCCAACTCATGGAACAACTTGCAAGCAACAAAGTCATTTAAAGATGATCTCCCCCAAATTTTCCAATAATGCCACTCTGAAACTTCCATTTCCTTCTGAAACAGCATTCTCAAGTGACATTCTTCAGACATGCCTTTGCAAGGGGATTTTTGAGAATCTGGAGTTTTGTTCCAGTCTAAAATGAAAGCAAAATCTGAGAGAAAAAAACCCCACAATATAATTTCCTTCCAAATAAAAAATATACATTTCTGCACATCTATAATACTTCAATCCCAAAGGATGGGATGAGTGGCTGATGGAGAAGCTGAGCACAAATTCAGCAGTGGCAGTGCAGGGAACAGTAAAAGCTGCATTGCTTGTCACGTCCATCATACGGTGAGTCTGACAACCTGCCCCGCGTACACATGATTGTTTTATCTACCACCTACTCACATCTGAAAATTTTTCTGTTTTGTTGTCCACTTTGAAATGTATTATGCACCACGTTCAGTTCTCTCTAATCAACATACACATGTCCATCAGCTCTTTCTGATGCACAACAGTTATCAATCATGTTTTATTTATTACAGAAAAAAAAAATAATTATGATTTGTTCACTAAGTGTTTTACTTCAATTCCATGATCTGTTTTCTAGAAAGGTAAGGCGACATTTTTAACTGAAAGACGTGAGATGTACAGCTAAAGAGCGTGGCAGTTTCTCAGGAGGTGAACCATATTTGGATTAATAATTATAAAATAAAGTATTCTAACAGGGTAATACAGAGATAATCTAAATACAGGATCACAGGTGGAAATACCAGTTTCTCTTGAAGATTTTAATTAATAATTAAAGGAAATGTTTGTGTGTCCGCACACTTATAAAACAGGCACTCTATAAACATCTATCACTTACCTAAAAACTATATGATATAATTGATTTTTACAGAACCGGTGAATTAAATAGAGAAAGGAAGGGCTGGGGATTGGTTGTTGTTTGGAGGTTTTTTAGTAGTAAAACAGAGCAGCATCTTAAAAGGGTTGGATCACATGGACAGAATCACAGTGCAGCAGTAATGTTAGACAGGCTTCTAAGGCAGAACAACTATTTTAATCTGTTGTTATTTTCAGATTGTGTCTAAAGACTATGTTTAGTTCTGTGCTTGCCTATCATCCATCCAGAGGTGGGTCGCTAAATGTGCATTACTGATATCACATGAAAAGGGAGCATTCAGATGAACTGCAGGATTGGGCTCCAATGCAGCTAATACACCGAAGTAAGAGTCAGAGACATCCCCCAGCCCTTGGTACTCTCCTGCAAGGATGTGCTCCCTTCCCAGGGTGCACCCCCTAAAAGGGTCTAATACACTGTCCTATAAAGAGGCAATTTTGGCCAAACACATGGTAGCACTATTTTTTAACTGTTTCAGAGCTGACATTTAGGGAATTCTGAGCTGTTGCTAGAATGCTTTTCTCCTCCTACATACTAGCGAGTTAGTGTATCTCTTCTGTGGATAGATAAGCACTTTTGTGTTCAAAACCAGTCTAATCTGGAGCTGCATAAAACAGTTATATTATCATTAACACCATATACTGATCTTGCAAGGAGTTGAAAACTCCAACTCAGTTTCATATCAAAGCAACAGAGCCTTAAGCTTTTGCATCTATGAATGATGAGCAACGTTACTTCAAATGACATCTTTTGTCAGAGTTGCTTGAGCTAAAGACAGAGTGAATCCATTTGTATAAATTGTGGCTTCGCTGCTGAAAGATTACAAAAATATATGGTGCTATCCTTAAGTCTCAAACCATTAATATAGTTAAAATGTGCCGTCTTTTCCCAGGAAGAACTAGCAAGTCCTTAAAACACTATCATCAATCACAACTAATTCACTAAATATACAATTCCAACAGCAATAGAAAAAGAAAACACGGTATAGTATATCATCTGTCGCTACATCAAACATCTCTATTTTTCAACGGAAACTGCAAGTCAAGATTTCCAAGGTCTGTGATATAGATGGTTCGTAACTGAATTCCTCTTCCACCGGGATTAGCCTTTTGTTTTCTGTTTGTTCGATAGATCCAAAGCTAGATATTCTTATTTGGAAAACCAAACCAACATTAACTTCCTCACCAAGAAAATGTATGGCTGGATGTTGTAGTTTAGTCACTAAAGTACTTTAAAAACAATCAGCAAGGAAATGGTTCTTATAAAAGATAATTTGATTCCTCAAACCTACTCATTAACTAATTTATTAGAATTAGACAGATTTTATGCTGCCAGGGTGTCCAAAACCACTTACAAAGTGTGGGCCAGGAGTCCGCTGTACTGTAGAAAAAAGTTCAGGCACACGGGTACAATCTTGTTTGACTCAGACCATTGCCCTATCAGCTGTATTCTCATCATGTTATGGCACGGTTTGGAGCAACGAGCATTTCACTGTGCAAGACTGAAGGTCACACTAACAAAAAGGAACACTAATGGGGTGAAAATGAATATCGTGGGGACAGTAAATCAATCTTGGAATCCTATTTAATTGTTCATTTTGTAGCCGACCTTGCTTCTGCAGAAGTCAATGGCAAAGCTTGCATTTCTGGGGATACGAAGAGGATGGGGTCCTTTAAAGTATGGTATGGTTTATGAATGTGGAAGGTAGCATATTTTACACTAGACTTTTCTTTATTACTTCTCAATACAAAACTTCACCAAGACACCAAACTGCTGTATAAGAGCACCCCATAACACGGTACATTAGTTTAATACCTGATATATCTTCCTGCTAGTATGCTGTCACTTTCAATACACAGACTTCTAACAGAGAAAATTTTCTCCCCTTGTCTTCCCCCCCAATATTTTCCTCCTAGATTTTACAAACATGTCTATCACAAGCTACCTTCTCTCCACCTTTGGCTGGCAGCCTGACATTTCCTTTAATAATATGTGAACTACCTCCAAGGCAATCAGAGCTCTCCCGAGAGCCAGCCCCTGGCAGCACAATGCCCACAGCACTACACCAGAAGATTTATGCTTCCTTGAAATGGAAACGAACCAACGAGCATTATTCTGCAGTCATATTTTCTAGATTAAAGAACCTGACTTAACAGAGCCTGATGTGAGCCCTGAGAAAAGCAGGCAGCTGGGGGTCAGGAGCCTTTGTGCTCACCTTGCCTGTGGTGGCAGAAGCAGATGCTCTTTACCGTGACCAAGCTGAACTGGCCAGGGTAGGTAGACTGGCTTGGCACGAGCTTTGGCTGCACCTGAGGAAATTGGCTCTTTCTCTCTCTTTCCTGATGTTACCTTAACTCGAGAGACGTCACAGTCTCTTTTGTACACTGATCGCTGTTAGTCATAACAAATAGGCTTTGCTGAAGTGTTTTCAGAGGAGCACATTTCTCTCTGGTGTTCATCTCTGCTGTGTCAGCGTATTCAGAAAATCTGGATTGAGGCGAGTGGCACCCACCGAGGAATGCTCATAATTTCCAAATCCACACTACTAGGGGAGCAAATAGCACAACAGAGAGGCTCCTTCCATGCTTCTGGCAGCACACAAGCCCCTCTCCTCCTCCTTTCCATTTCCCTCTGCCTCTTAGAAAGATGATTTACCAACACCACAGACTGAAAGGTCTCCTTTGGGAAACAAGTGGGAGGGATCCTAGGTGGGAAAAGGAGAGATATATACAGCACAAGTACAAGCCATGAGAACTGTCAGAGGTGCTCTGAGGTAAACATACAGATTTGGGGAGGGCGCATTTCCTTGAGGGACTCTGTACAGGAAATCGAGATGCGAGATTTGACAAGATGCCCTTATGAGAGCAAGATTTCCATCACCACTGAAGCAGCACTTTTCTCACGCCCTACGTAAAGGCCTAGTTTCGTATTAACCAGCACATTTTGGGCTGCTGCAGGGGGAGCAAGGTTTTAAGAGCAAGGGAAAAACCCTCAGATCAGAAAACTTTCCAGTCTGAATCCCTCCAGTGAAGTAAATTCCATCTGGAGATGTTTCCTTTGAGAGATGAGGCTGCAGTCTCACAAGCAAGCACACTGAGGGCAAGCAGAAGCTTTAGGCTGATTATCATCATGCTGCTATTTATATGGTTTTAGACTCTCTTGCCTTTCTGTGGTGCAAGCAGGATGACTCTGGGTGCTGGCACAGCAGCCTGTGCCAGAGGAGAGTAAATTTGGCACCTGAATTCCAAGTTCACAAACGTAGGGGCTAATAGTTTGGGAGTAAGCTATCTGATTACTAACGTTCAGTTTTGCTGGTACTCTCGGTATGCACATTTTTAATTTCATAAATTTCACTTTAAATTTTGAGTGTATTATATCCTTTGCCAGATCTCACTCCTCTCAGGTTTTAATTCCTTTCTCTTTTCACTTCTACATATTGTTTGTTCTATTTAAAGCATGATAGTGAGAACAAGCAGAAACTAGGAGATTCCAATTATATTTTCGCACTTTTTGAACACTGAACAGTTCTCAAATATTCAAGGTACAAGCCCTGTTAATTTTTTCAGACAAATAGTTTATGACAGAAAACAAATGTGTTATTGGTTGCCTGAAACTGTTTGCAAATTAATGACAAATTCAGTTTTAGATGGAAAAAGAAAAAAAAAAGTAATATACCTCTTTTCTCCAAAGAGGAACACCTTGGTATGACATTTTTCCTATATGAAACATAGTTATATATTTTTCTCCAGCAATTTGTTTCATATGTTTGAAGCATATTTAACTTCCTTCAACCTAAAACAAATGTGTTCAGGAAGTTTGTAGAGAAGAAAAAAAAAAAAAAAAGACATAAGAAATCACATCACTTCTATTCCCTAAAATAATATATTTAACTACTGTACTGAGAAAATTGCCATGCAGTACTTAGCAAAGGCTCGTCTTCCATTTCCAAAGCTCTTAAAATCCTACAAAGCTGAATTTCTACATAATCTCCCAAATGCATCCTTTTATACCTTGCCATTAATTTGATTAATCTGGGTGTAGGGTTTCAGGATATTGAATTTCCTCTGGTTTTGCATAATTTCATATGATTCTTTCATTATTTCATTAAGCAACTGAATTGACTGAAATTACTCTTACATTTTCAAGCTTCAGATTCAGGCAGATAAAACTTGCTAATTTAAACTCATGTTAGTTTTGAAAGCTTCTTTCACAGCTGCAGCAGCTACAGCCTGAACTTTTGCTTTTGTTGTTTTATTTTGTTTTTTTTTTTTTAAAAAAAACACACCAAAATTTTGAAGGAATCTTCAGAAGACTGAGCTACTATTTGTATTTCCCATGTCACAGCCTTCCAAGGAGGACTATCCCATCCCTCACAAAACTCAGATGCAGGTTTTGTCTCTTACGTGAGCTGTCTGTCCCTGCACAAGTGGGCTTCCTCTGGGTTGCCAGATTAAGGCCTCTAAGACAATGGAAAAGCTGTTCAAGATTACTGTAGAGGATGGAGGGATGGATGGATGGATGGATGGATGGACGGATGGATGGAGGGATGGATATCTTGCAAGATATGATACTTAGGTGAATGAGTCTCAAGAAAACCCTGTGCTGAAATCCCAGCCTCTACAATAGACAAAGAGATTTGAGGTATTGCCTAAACTGAAAAAGAAGATGGAAAAATGCAGAAATGCAGTTCTCTTCTGCAAATGTACAACCTGGTTTATAGCAGTATTTAAGCTAAATGGGTCTACTCCATGTTACAGCTATGACCAGGGGAAGAAGGAGTAAGACAACCGAAGTAGTATTTTGGGACTGAAACAAAGGGAACTGCTTTCTATCTCTCCTTGGTGACGCCACTTGACAGATTTCTGCTCCTGAGCATCATGGCACAGGGTTGCTCCACACTCATACTGGCTCACACTACAGCTGCAATTGCAGCCTCCATGGACTTGGTAGAGAAAAAAAGCGACAAAACCAGTTAGTGAGCCAACGTCAGCCAAGACTGCCTGCCACGTAGCATTGTGCAGAACGTGGCCTCTGTGAGGAAGGAGTCATTGGCATACACTGAAGGCCAAAGCTCCAGCTCTTGCTAGGAAGTTTCTTATGGAAGCTCCAGAAGCATGTTCTGTTTTCCTCTGGCAGTCTTTCCACTCTCCCACTCCAACTAGAGCATTTGTTTCTGTCCTAATGCTAAACCTAGTCTTTGGTTGAGCATTAGCTCAAAGACCTGCAGCTACTGCGTACGCTTGACTTTTAGCACGAGCATACAACACCTCTCTGTTCTGTAAGACCTTGCTGAGCTGGACACGCACTTCACATAGTGTCGAAGTGCGTGGGGCACCCAAATGTGACTCTCGGTCTCCCCTAATTCTTTTGTACATTTGACATTTTTAAACCACCAGCTTCCAATATGTGGGCAAGTAAATGCCTACTCCCAGGCTGAAATATGCGTGTGCCAAATCCCCAGTCACGCCGTCGTAAGTGGTACATTTACATAAACCCATCTAGAGTAGCAGGAGTTTAACTCCGACACTGGAGTGACATACTAACATGGCACAACTGAAAAAAACCAGACTCACCATTCTCCTCTTTGTTAGTTTTATATCTTATATGAGACCACGCGAAAGGCATAAGGCTCATTTCTGCAGGGTGAAAGAAGCCATTACTTCAAATAGAACCAGACCCAACAATGCTGTGCAACGCTCTGCCAAAGGATCCGAGGACAGGTAGGAAATGAACCCATCCTGGCTGTGCTGTGAATCTGGATGACAGGGAGGAACAAACAAGACAGGGTTATCCAAAAAGGTCCACAACCTCTCCCTAATGTAAGCTATTACTTTCTTCTTGGTGATTCCTTTATGGACCAAACAGACTGAGGTGAAGTAGAACGAAACATCAGCTTGTGCCACTCACGAGCCAGGAGCATGTCATAAACAAGCTGTCCCTCTCTCAAATGGAACTGTAAGGTGACAAGGATGATCCAAATCATGTTCACCTTCACTAGGAAAGGGAGCTCAGCATTTAATTTAAATGTCTATACCTATTTCCTAAAAGGACACATCCGTGGAACCCTTTTCCACATGGATCTTGACTGAGGGAATCAAAATTCATCAGGGTATCTGTCATTTCCAGCCTGCACTTCCTGAGAAGTGGTGTCCAGTCTTGGTGCTAGAAAAGAGAGCAGGCAGGTAAGACCCACTCAGGTGAGTGCATTTACTCTGTTGAAAACTGTATAAATGTTGTCCCTGCTGAGGACTCTGGTCGGCAGCTCCCTATAGTGATCCCAGACACTGAACTACCACGAGCTGGTTGAGGGAGATTTTCATCGCAATGTTCCTGACCCCAGTGTGCACCAGCTGTAACCAATAACATCGGCTTCTGTGCCTGGGGGCTGTGATGTCCTAAGTGGCAAATAATGATGATGGACAGGCTTGCAACTGATACGTAAATATAATTCCACAGTCAGATGAACCATTTCCAGATGTCCCTTGTATGACATCCATGCACAGAATCCAATGTGTCCTTAAACTGGTAACATCCCAAGCCTGGGCTTCAGATCTAGTGGATCTTCATTTTGAAGCCTACTGCTTCTTATTGAATAACACAGTAGGATGCCTGGCTCGTGAATAATCTAAGTTGGCCAGTTTGTATCACATGCTTCCATTCTCAGTTCATTACAATAACTTTTGCTGTGAATTTTTCTCTTCCTGCTGCTTTATCTTTACAAACAAGGCCTCCTATTTTTCCACTTCCCAGTTAGTCTGAGACAATAGTTTATTCTCAGTACCCACTGCCCACTTGTTAAAATCTAGCCCAACATTAAGCCCACCTCTCCAAGTCTATCATTTTTAACTGTTACTACACAATTGAAAATGAGCATACTTTCTCGCTATTCAAAACCCTGTGAAAATCAACACATCCCTAACTGCTGGGGAAGGCTCGCTGAAAGGTTTCCCCAGTGCCAATTATTGCTGCCTCAATGATCATAGATTCTTTGAAAAAATCATTACATATACACAAAGTCAACAATCTGTTAGCACAGCAGAGTCAAAGAGCAGCAGCTGGCAAACACCAGTTACTTCGCACTCGTACACTAAGATTCCTCCTGTGTGAACGATCCACAACTAAGTCACGTTACAGGCCCCTAATTTTGCTTCCTGAAAGCAGACAAATCAAATGAGTACGATCTAGGACACAATCAGCAGCTTCGTAGATCAAAATCCTTATCTCATGTAAGACGAACTTGGGCTGAATCGAGTGGTTGAGATGGTACTTCTCAGCTATTTCAAATGAAAATGGCAGTTTTATAGGTGGGAATTTGAGGTACCTGCCAATCATTTACCAGAATATATATAAATAAGAATTTATATATAAATATACATTTACCAGAATATATATAAACTGTAAATAAGTCTTCTTTAAAATCAATTATTTTGAAAATCAGACATTGAAAGCGGAATGGGCGAAGATACCACGATTTTCCTGAAATTCTTTTAATGAATGTTAAATAAGGCATAACTTCAGATTATTATTATTATTAACATCATCATCATCATTAAACTAAAACCATTTAACCCAGTAAGGGTGATCTCAAGACCTAACATATGGTCTTGGTGGTTTTGTTCTTCTCATGAGTTTGTTTTGTTTGAAAAGAAGGAAAGGTGGTTTGGAAAATCTGCAATCTTCTTGTCCAGACAAAACGGTTTATCCAAATCACAAAACACTTTACAATGACAGCTACTTTCTCTTCTGTTAGAGTGGATAATCTCAGGTATAGTCACCCTGACTCATAAAAGACTTTTATGTTAATGTGATGCAGCATTACCAAACCACCCCACTTGAAACAGCAGGAATAACAAGAAGTGTAGTGCCTGACAATGTATGTTTATCCTCTTATAATTAAATTTAACTTACTGATCCAATATTCATCCTTTGATTGGAAATCCTCCTGTACTCAAATTTATAATTCTTCAGAACAGCAGCTTTCTAGACCTTGCTCTCAGTAAAAGAATATAAATAACTCTGGGCAGCATTAAGTCACACGAGCCCTGATGACCTGCTCTTCTGACACTTACACTCAACTGCTCTCATCCAGCAGATGGAGGTTTCTGTCTTTTAACACAGCCCCATAAGATACCTGTGTGCAAGATCCAATGTTTTTCCTAAATACACAATTATTCAACCAATTTACCAAAAAACCCCACAGCTTTCTACGAGTTATTCTTCCACCCAGCACACTGACCAGTCAGCACACTCATACTGTCTCCATCTAAGTGCACATTGCAGATGCCACACCTCACTGACCTCACTGGAGCTCAGGGGATGGTACAAGCTGATCCTTATCCTCCTCCTCCTCCAGTCAGGAGAGGCCAGGGGATGGAGACAGCATCGTCACCATCACATGAACACTTCACTCCGGTGTTACCAACTCTCTACTGCGTCCTGTACGAACCTGCATGGCTTCGTTTGGCACCTTCCAGCTTCTTCTTCAGTGACCCTCAGTGAGCCCTTCTGTGTGAAATGAATCATCCAAAAGGCACTTTCCTCGTACTTTTATTGGTAGAGAGATTAAATTCTCTCAATATTAAATCCTTTTCACAGGCTCTTATCACCAGCTTCTTCCTGCCAACAACTGCCCTGTTCCTTGGTCACGCACCAAGGAGCCACAGTTGCTCCATCGACAGAGCACCACAACATGCTCTCACCTCTGGGACCCTGAGGGTGCTTTGGGTTTTTGGGATATACTTTATATGTGTCTGGCTCCTCTTCTTACTGGGAATATCACTTTGTACCTACTAGTGTTAAAACATATTCTGGTTTAATATATCCAGCTTGACAACTGATCTGGATAATGCTCTGGATTTTTAATAAGGCAAAGCCTGTTTTGATCAATAGTCGTCTTCTAAGAAAACAGGATCATAAGTAAAGCAAATTTAATTTTTAATAATAGAATTAACAACTAATGGAAACCCTAGTAACACAGGCGCAAAGCTATTATTATAACTCTTTACTTTAAAGTCTTTATTGTCTTGGGAACTTTTAATAAATAATTCTTGCCTGAATAACCAACCCGCTGCTTGTCCTTCAATTTTCACATGGCTTAACCTCCACTGTTTTGGGAGGGTGTTAGAAAGACCTCGCAGTACCTTTGGAAAGCTGACAGTATTTATTTAGGTACATAATGCCCTGACCCACTTTCAGATCCCCACTAAGGAAAGGGCTCCCCACACAGTGTCGCACAATGAGGACATTTGTAAGGAAGGACTGTGGCAACAGAATTGTATTTGGAAAGTCATCTTCACTTAAAAGAACAACTTTTCATCTGAAAAACATTATCAGCACCGGAACAAGTGGCTATAATTGACAATCAATTTATTTAAGCTATGAAGAGGTATTTTACCCATCAGAAAAGTGAACATTTAGAATAGGCTTTAACTAAAGAAAGCAGGGGCAAAAAAACTCAATTTAATTTAAAACAAGACTGACTAGCCTATCATGTGAAATATTTGGTGTGATTATAAAGGAAATGATTGAAACAGATAACCTGGGAAGTCCCTGCTAAATGTTGTTCTTATTTATATCAATGAAGAGAAAAGACTCCTGCTGTAAGAAAAGAAAGAGTTTGCAAGCACTGGAAAGCAGCATTTCATACCTTTACCATTTTGCTATTTGAAGGCAGACAACACTTCTTGCTAAGTGGTAGAATCTCTTTTTCCATTAAAATGCTAATAGGAAGGTTAACTTCAACTTAAACCATTGCAAAAAAAAAAGCAGCATAAGCAAAAGCGTTTAGCTTGAGGTTATATTTTGAAAAAAAAACCAACAAGTTTAAGTTAAATGGGATTTCCACTGGGAAAGAAAACTCATTAAACAGAAAAAACCGCCACCACACAACAGAGTAGGGAGCAATTCTAATACCTGCATTTGCTTACCTGACACTGCCATGGGCTAATGTTTTCCTTTAAGAAATACAAATACCATGGCAAAAACTACTGCTTTCTGAGTGGAAGTGCATCAGGTGGTAGCCCTGCCTTTTGGATACTGTAAAATTTACTAAACTACGTCACTCACCAATCACCACGCTGCAAAAAGAGCACTGCACAGAACCTGTGCTGAATTACTTGGGCACGCAGGGAATGAGTTTTTAAGGTCTGTGCAGGAATCAACAGCACAACGGTTTGCAGAAGCTTTTGTACCTCTTCTGCAGTATCCCAGAGATAAGGATCCAATTCTGTAATGATCTGCCTCGGTGGGTGATGAATGCAAATCCACCTTCGCTCTTTCATCTCTGAACTGAGGCTCTTATTTCATGCTCGATTATGCTGACGTTTGTTCACTGGCATATGGGGAACATGCAGGCAAGTGAACATTTTGACCTAGTCAAAATTCAGCTGTGACTACCAAATGGCCTCATCCTTCAGTGGTGCAGATAGAGGCTTAGGAGCTCCTTTCGTACAGACAGCTTCATCCATACTGAGCACATGGCCTTCTTGCCCTTGTGACAAAGAACATTGCGAGCAGTATAATGAGTATCAGGCTGTGGAGTTCAGAATCACTAATTACACAGAGCACACAAGCTGCTGCAATGTTCCAAATTAAATGAGAAATTCAGACTTGAATGCAGTCAAGAGATAGAAGAAGGTAAAGGTGAGATGAGGAAATATCTCAGCCCCAACAAGTTTTCACTGTGAAGCCCTGAACAGTGCATCCATACTGGTCAATAGGCTGTGGTTTCCATTTTAATTTCATAAGCAATTGCATCAAAGCTATGTGAAAACTTGTTATTTAAGCAAAGAACAGCCAGAAGCCTCCAACATTCTTAGATTTACATAAAATCTGAAATGTGCTTGTAATGTGGCCTACGTTCACTTCTATTTTACACTGAGGTCCCTTTTAGAACCTAGCTTTTATTCTAACTAAATGAGTGGAGAATGGATTTCTTCTGAAGACTGTACTCAGTATTTTCACTGTTTTCTACATCTTTCCGGGAATGAAGATATCTGCATTCACCGATGTTAATTCTAGTCTGAGGAACACAAATGGCAAAGTTTCCTTAATTCAGAAGACAAGATGTATTGATCTACACTTCATGAGCTTGAACCATAGAGAATTTTTTATTTCAAGGATCTACTACAAAGTGGGTGAGACACGTCTAAATCTTAGAAATAAAACAACTTAGTCCATTACCGGGCAAATATTTTCTATAGCACGAGGAATGTCTTCGATTGAACGCATCTCCTTGAGTGCAAATTATTCCATGTGTGGGAAGGAGGAAAATCAGCATATTGTCAATATAAAGGCTATGGAACTGAAAAAGTGCATGTCCTGCTTTTCTTTCTATTTTTGTGCAACTTCTCTTCATCTTGGTTTCTCACAGTCATCCTGAGACTCCACAAACGCAAGCACTCAGGAGGGAGGCATTCTCTCAAGCCACTTAAAACAGCAGAGCCGAGGTGCACACTGCAGTTGGACAGCTAACCTCCCTGCAGACCAATGGAGAATGCAGCTATGTAAGGCAGAGTAAAACCATCCCATGAAATACGAATTAATAGGAAATATTCCACAAGGAATATATAATGGGCACACCATGGTAAGTCTTATACCATGATATGCAGTGTAATTTGTAACTGGCTCAGATGCTCTTAAACTCCACTGATGAGAGATGTTACTTTCCAAACTGAGGAAACTCACATTGTTCAAATATATGTATTTTAACTCAAAGCATAAAAGAAGCATCAATTCCCTCATTGCCTTTGTTTCAGAACGATGGAATAGGTGGAAGATTGAAGAAACATAAAATCCAGTAAGATCAGCTGTGGCATTGTGCAACTTTATGCCAATTTATGAAGTGAACTTTCCAATGGTTGGTGTAAATACAATATTATACACCAGCATAAGACACAAAATATCCAGATGGTCATTCTGCCATCTCCAACCATCTCTCACAGACACAGGACAAAACTCAGGATGAAAAAAAAATCTCACAATTTCAGACGTGCCTTCTGCAAGTGTCGCCTCCCCTAGCGAAACTGCAAATAACTAAATACATCTCTTTAAATAGGTTTGACTTAAATTCTGAGAGACTGTCCCGCATATTGCTGTTAAGCAGTAACTTCCAAAAGATGATTAATGTGTTATCCAGTCAAACTTGGACTCATAATCCTTTTGATATTGTTTTGAAGGTTCACATGGAGCCCATCTATTTTCATGAACTTTTTAATACATCATGATGGTCTGCAGAAGAATTGCTGCAGTAGATTTCATAAAATAGTTTCACAGACTCTGGAATCAAGACCTTAATGTAACAAACAATGTTTTTGATTTTCTGCAATACTTTGGGTTCAGGGTCTTTCATACATTTTAAGATCTAATATTTCAAAATGTCATTTGCTTGCCTAAGGACAGCACGGAGAATGACATTATTGACTCTCAAATAAACCGTGCATTTGGTTGTTATTCCTATTAGTAAGATTTTTACAATAAAAAGGTACATTTATCTGCAACTTTTTCAAAGAATTCCACTGTAAACAACTGACAGGATGTTCAAATTCCTAAGAGCACGGTGCATTAAAATCAATTGTACAACTGTTGGTCACAATTCTAACTACCAAATAACTGGGCAACGTGGTAAACTGAGCATTATGAAGAATTAAATGACGTGATCACAGCTCACACAAGTCCACACACTGCCAAATCTTCATACAAGGCGGTCCCTCACGCTTCAGTGCTTGAAAAAGTTTCAGGAATAGAACTATTGCCAGAGAGAGAAGTAAGAGCAGCTAGATATATTATCATTGCTACATTTTACCGAGGGACGACAAATCTCTTTGGCAGAAAATGGCAAGGTACCTGTAGAGACCATTTTTACCATTCCTCCACACAAAGGGAGGATCAGCAGCACCTCAACAAACCTCTATTACCACTGCTTCCTGACAAGTCTCGATCCAATCCTTTCTTCAGTATTACAGCATGATATTCAAGGTGGCATGGAGTCACAGTCTGAAAGGTGCTCTGGAAGCCCTTTCTTTAATGCTTCATATACTTTACACAGGTAAAGCTCAAGTATTCTCAAGTTAAGTTCAGGTATTTAGCCCAAACTAAAGTATTCCAAGTGTGTTAATGCAAGTAAACGTGCTCAGAATCAGACAGTACACACATTGTTAATCAACACAAACAAACAAAATCCTTAGGTCAGCATTGATTCTCCCATAACAAGAACAAAGTCAGAATGGACATGTATGTCCTTCTTCCCTTGTCTTCTGACTTCACCCCTCCCAACGTACCTCAGCGTGTGGTTTGCCGCAGTTCCAATCCAACATACTGTTGTCTCATTTTCAACTTGGCATCCACTGCAACCACCAGGCCCTTTCCAGCAGCCCTCTGTGCAGGAGTAAATTGCAGTCCCTGAGATTGTTCACACAAGGCTAAGCACTTTCAGCTCCCACTGGCACAAAACTACCTAAGTTTTCAGTGAGATGAGGGTATCAGATTCCTGTAAATTTGGGTTCACTGCATGTCAAGTGTTCCCTACCTTCCCTTAGGCACCTCACTGAAATGTCTTAATACTCTGAAATCTGCTTGTCCCTTCGCATGCGACTAACGAACAACTGGGAATGGGAGGTTCCCAATTAAGTGCCTTTCTTCATCAGAAATGCTTGAGAAAGGACTTTGTACTTTTTTCCAACCACTCAGCCATGATGGGAAACAGGTGAAACTTTTCCAATTATTGAACTTCTAAAAAGTTATCTGAGACCTGGGAACTTTCCGCTACCTCCTATTCAGTGATTAAGTACAATAGCTGGGGCGAATTCTAATGGCAAAAGAGAAAGCTGGCTCAAGGCTTTCAAATCTCTGTTCTGTGGTCTTATGCCCAAGGCATATTTTTTAGGTCTTATTAAAAGAAATCCCCTGAAGTATTTCTTGGAGGGCTGTATCTTTATCTTATTCACGACAGTCTTCAGTTCTGGATTCATCATTTTTTAGACGACCGGTGCTAATGTATTCTTTTATAATCCTCTTTTACTCTTATTTTACAAAACTGTGACTTTGTCCTGCACTGTGCTTAATTCTTTAGTTTCACAGTAAAAATGTTCTTAACTTGTTAGACGGGCAATCATTAAGACGAGGAGTCTTCCTTTGACAGGAATTGTCCCTTGATGATACCTTTGCTTCAAATGTTAGACTGTAATGTTCATTTCATGCACATACTTCCATGTCCAGAACAGAAAAGACACTCAGAAGGGATACAGAGAACCAACTGTCTGCTTGTTCTGCAAGTTCATTTACTACTTAGCAGTCACTCCTAGATTAAGAGGAACTTTTGGTGACATGTCCTGTTAAACACAACAGCAAGTTACACTCATGCAGCAAGAACCATCAAAAGAGCAAGCAGAGGATGGAGGCAGTACCTTATTCCAACCACAGCTTCATTTGTCTTCACAGCATTTTCCATGTTCAGCTGAAGCTGCTCAGTGCCAGAGGTTATCTCACTTAGAAAACCAGGTTACTGAAGGCATCCAACAGAAAGCTTCAAAGGGGAGCTTAAAAAGCACAAGTAATGTATACTGGCTACTCCACACCGATTTTCCCTTTTCTTTCTTTTTTTTT
>VWZK01016774.1:0-97161 GCA_013396935.1 Baryphthengus martii | reverse complement strand
TTTCATTTTTCTTGTTATTTGAAATTCTGTGCTCCAGTTGCACATGCAACTGGAATATTCAGCATTGGAAAGAGTCAGTATACCCATGCTGGGTTGCATCTTCATTCAATTAGGGACTTCCAACTTGTAGCACAGCGATGATCTTGGAGAAATTGTCATAAATTTTCCTATTAATACAAAATTCAAGACCATAATATTCCCGACTTATTTATTACTATGGGCTAGAGAGTCAGCTGGAGCTAAACAGCTTACCTTGCTAGCCTGTAATGGGAGCTATGCTGATTTTCACCAGCACGGTTTAAACACAACTATTCAGCTGAGAGCAGGAAGAGCACATGCATCTGCATACAAGCAAGCAGTTGGGAGCACTGTATCTTGCTACCCTGATTTATGAGTTATTTTGCACTAATGGGAATAAACACATTATTCTGACTACTGAGAATAAAGCTCATAACTCACAAATGTTCAGTTTATGTCTTTAAAAATATTTCATTGTCAAAATATCTTATGCGCTATTTAAATCTGCATCACCCTGCATGCAGCACCTCAAAAGAAAAAGGTAGTTTTGATATGTATTGTGATTCTTCAGTAATTCAAATACTGAAACTATTTTAGACTTCAGTACATATCCTTGAGAAATAATACAGCATTATTTTGCAGATGAGTTCCAATCACCGCACAGTAAAATGGAATGCCCAGAGGTTAGCCTGCTTATAAGCATTTGATTTCATGTATTTTTATTTTTTTTTAAATCAGTTTGCTGTGAAATTATATTGCTCGAAAGAAACGGTTAAACTTACAAACTGAGATGTAGAGTTCCATGATCAGACCATGGCTCACACAGTATATTAGTGATGGAAAGGTAAGCTGAAAGACTGGTAAATTGGTGCAAACCACGTTATGTACTGTGCAGGGAAAGAACGCAATTTTATGATGAAAGGTAGAATGGATTTTGTACCACAAGACTCTACAGATTTGTACACAATATGATCAATAGCAGTTGCAGGTACAGTGGATGGTTTTACAAATGCTTTGCCATGTGAAGGAACTACAAAGTTGTAGCACAGCCCATACTGCCGCTGGCAAACTCACCTGCGGGGGGGGGGGGGGGGCGGCTCTNNGGGGGGGGGGGGGGGGGTGTCAGCATCTAACTGGTACGTGCCCTCCCTCGTGCGCTACGCACCAGATAAACAAGTGGAGTTCAGCACTGTATGGGAATATTGGAGTGTCTGTACTGAGGCATTTCAAAAACATCTCCAAAATAAATCATAGACTCATAGAATGCTTTGAGTGGGAAGGGACCTTAAAGATCATTTAGTTCCAAACTTCCCTGCCATGGGCAGGGACACCTTCCACAAGGCCAGGTTCCTCAAACCCCCATCCAACCTGCCTTGAACACTTCCAGGGAAGGGATGTGATTCTGGGGAGAATCACAATAATAATTTTTCTATGGGTGTTCTTTGTACAGAATAAATTTTCTGATAAATTTCATAAAAATGTTAGTACATAGTCTTTATATAACATACCGCTGGACAACAAAAAGCAAATAATGAAGTATATGTTTAGGGGGCATCTCTAGGCTCCATCCATAACATAAGGAAATAAAAAACAAGAAGTAAGCCAGCAAAAGTACTTCAAAATTTATCATTGGGACTAAAATAATTGACTTGCTTTTCTGCTCTGCTCTGCAAAATATATGTTAATGATATGCAAAACATTACAGTACTTGAGTGGAACATGTAACCCAAGGATTTCTCACCCAGGTATAGCTTCAACTGACACTTTTCCCTCTTACTTTTTTCAGACTTTTTGCCTCACTTTCCTTTCATGTGGCAAACCACCCTTAACCTGCAAGACTGCCTGTACTATGCTCTTTCTGCCTCTTCTTGGGAAAAGAAATATGTTAAATCAAAGCTCTTACCAAGATATCACTATCTCCCTACCAGGATACCCATATCAAGAATATGCCCAATCCTCCTGCAAAGCAATAATCTACCGAATTATGAAGAGCCCTACTGAAACAAACCAGCTATGGCAAGGCAAAGTGCTGCAAGAGGCTCCGTCACGGAGATGTAGGCAGGGAAATCCCGTGTTTCCATACAACCTGCTGACAGGGACATAGGGATATTTAGCACCTCACCAAGCCCTGCATGTTATCAAAACGAATAGATGCAAGTATTTTGGCTACAAATAGATTGAAAACACTCTCCTTCTCTGCTTGTTGCTGCTTGGTTCAATGAGCACGCAACAATAGCTGCCTTTCCCTATACAAACGTCCTAGGCCAACATAGTCCTGCTGCAGAGATGCCCGCTCTGGCCTGAGATGATTCTCCACTAGCACTGGCTGAAAAACAGAGACTCAACTTCTCTACAGTTCAGGTCATCACTGAGGTTGCCTATCTTCTGTAGCAAAGCGGAGTGGGAACACGGGTCTCATAATGCTCAGTCTCCTAAGGTTGTGTTTGTTTTGATGTGGATTAATGCTGTAAAGTATTGATCTTCTTTTGCCTCCCAGGAAAAGCACTGTGTCACACCAGAAAGTCTGGCAAAAGGCTTGGTTTGAGTTCAGCCTCATCTCCTGGTGCATGTTCCAGAGCTAAGCAAGCACAGAGAGGCTTTACTCCTCGTGTTCAGTTTCATGGGTTCTCCCTCCAGAGCCAGGAGCAGCACCTGAGCTAAGCTGTGAGTGATATCACAACATGGGACCTTCGTCATCATCAGGGGGACCAGGTACAGAGCAATGACTTGGATTTTCGGTGAAATACAGGAGGATCCCCACTGATTCAAAGTAGTGCTGCAACCTTACGTCCCATTTCCTTCTACCAGTCTCTGGAAAACATATCAGGTGTTAATGTTCTCCACAGACCTTATAATATCCAATCCCATGACACAGCAAAAACCAGGACAGAATAAAGACAAGTATGAAAAGCAATAAAAGTACTTACTGCCATTTACAGAGGACAATTTTCTGAACAAAATAGCTCTATAGCAATGAAGTAATGAAATCATAGGATGTAATATGGAAAGAAATATCTCAGAAAAGTAAGCTGTGTCCAAAGTAGTAACACAGCTAGAGGACAGAAAAAAGAAATCTTGGGAACAGCAGCTGGAAGAACCAAGAAGTACTGTAGTAAACACATACAAAACCACATAAAATATTAAAGTGTCATCACTTACACTGACACGATTTCACGCTAAGAATTCCTTGGCAGCCAATTATTTATCGTCAGAAATACAGCTCGTTTCTTGTGCTACAAATCTCAATTGACTCTAATAAGGAACTAATTAACAAAGATTAGCACTCTTTTTGTGTAACAAGCCACAAAGCCAATCAAGACAAGATGATAACAAGATGCAATCAAGAGGTATTAAAGACAACAAAATAGTGCCTAAGACTAGGGAGAAATGTGCTGCAAGAAAAGAAATATCCAGCCATAGAGGAGCATTCTTCTTAATTAACTGGTTGCTTCATATTTTTAAATATTCACTCAGAGTGTTGAAGAGAGGGCAAGGTTTGCTCTGATAATTGGGAGCTGTGCTGAGTTACCAAGATTCCCAGACTGCAGGAAAATCTTTGTCCTGTTGTCATCCAAAACCAGTAAAGGACTTGCTAATTCCCTTGCCAGGGGACCTAAGACACCCGCCCTGCACTACTGTACACACAAGCTACAGGACATAGACAAGGGGCTCCTGTCTGGGTTCCCAGGGCTCCCCTGCCATTCAGAGCAGAAGGCATTTGTCCTTTCCCACACCTCTCTGAGCCGCACAGGAGCAGTCAGCTCCGTCCTGCAGAGCGCTCCAAGACGTACCTGACCCAGAGCAGGGGCGGCACGAAGCAATTCCCTTTCCACTGCTGAGAGCAGAGAATGAAACACTGCAATGGGAAGGTGCTCCTGATGTTAATCACCTCTGACAACAGCATTACATGGAAGGATTCACAGACCTTCAAACGGTTTAGGCTCTGACACCAAGGGATGCCCTGAGGGCTGATGTGTGTACAGTGTGCAATCCAAGACTGAGAGCTCGGGTCAAACATCCTTCATGTCCACTTTCCATTTTTTACAATTGCAAGGGTTTAGGGGTAATCAGAAAACAGCGACTCAGTCTGGTAGGGAAGTAGAAGGAAATATTTTTTTACCAAAACTGCTTCTAATCTATAAGCAAATACTGATCTTTCTTTCCCAAAACACTGAAAAAAATATCAGAATAGGAGACACCAGAATAGAAGCAGCACTGGTCTGGTAGAAAGGGCAAATGAGCTAACTGGAAGTAAGAACTTCAGTCTCCCTGAGGTGACTGCATGAACAACTGGTGTCCTGGCTCTTTCTGTAATGCACTCACTTTTGCCCATATCCTGGCATTTCCACCAATATCCGTGCATTTCCATGGGCAGGTCCATATTGATGAGACATCATTTCACAAAGCAAAATTAAAACTTTTATTTAAAAGATATTGGTAGAGTTTCTTGTCAATTAAATAGGTATTTTTTAAAAAAATAACTCTGTCTTTTAATCATACGTAACTGTATGAGGCTGGGTTAAAACACAGCTGCTAATGTGAGGAGCTAAAACTATCCCAATTGTAAAGAATTCTTAAGTAATACCTAGAGCTTCTATAAAAAGAAATATTTGAATTTCATGATAAATTTCTGTTAAAATGTAGATACAATAACAAATGGGATACTTTCATGCCTTGTCTGTATGAAAATCTAAATCGTCACAAAATAATTCACATTTGAATCTGAAAGTAATTTAATTACTTTTAAATGGAAATACGATGGGAGTTAAAAAGCACTGTATCCACTTAAAGACCTGTGATCAGCTCCGCTCTCAATAGAACATCTCAATCCTTCAAGTATTTGCCTTGCAAGAGCATTAACATTCATTTCACAGGGCATACTTCATCAGCTTCCTTTGTTTCACCGAAAGGACGTTTCACATTTCCATCCTGCTATCAAAACCTGAACACAGTAACAGCCTGTCTTCCGTAATGAATTCTACAGTGAGCTGCTTGCTAAACCTGCATTAAGACCCGAGTGTGAAAAGCTCCGTCAGATCTGAGATAAACCACACCGATTGCTAGAGAAAGGCAGCGATCACTGCCGGCTGCTGTACCCACCCCCCTGCCCCACTTGATCGCAGTAGAGCAGAAACAGGTAGCGTGGAAGGCAAGGGACAGCTTTGGAAAGGGAGTCCTCATTCTCGACAACTCCCTGACAGGAGGTTGGAGCCAGGTGGGGCTGGTCTCTGCTCCCAAGGAACAAGCGACAGGACAAGAGGAAAGGGCCTCAAGTCGCATCAGGGGAGGTTTAAGTTGGAGCTGAGGAACAATTTCTTCCCTGCAAGTGTTGTCAAAGGCTGGCCCAGGCTGCCCAGGGCAGTGGTGGCTCCATTCCTGGAGGGGTTTCAAAGCCATGGAGATGTGGTGCTGGGGGACATGGTTTAGTGGTGCTCTGGCAATGCTGGGGCAACACTTGGACTCAATGATCTGAAAGGTCTCTTCTAACCAGAACGACTCTATGATTCTAACCCTGCTGCCATTTGCTAGGAAAGGACAAAACCGCTGCTGGTATAGTATTTACCTGGGCTGCTTTTAAGATTCAGAAACTCTCTAATTGCATGGGATAGCAGAGCTGTTCCTGATCTGGTTCATGGCTAGGACAGAGCGGGTGGGCAGCAGTGCTGGTGCGGGTGCCGCACGCATCAAAGAGCACTTCCAAACACCGGAAGGTCAGGGCAGTGACGGACCGGTGGGCAGGAGTGCAGGGTGCCTGTGTACGGCAAGGTTACACCCAGGCTGTGAACATCCTGCGGCCCTTCGCACCCGCTGCCGAGAACAACTTGCCCCAGCCTCTGCGTGCCGCCCGCGCTGTCTGCCCAGGAGCCACCCGCTCTGGACTCTTGCTCCTCGGCAAATATAGCGCCTCACCTGCTCTGTGTAACCTCCCACTCAACCTTTACAGTTAAAAAAAGGGTTTCCTAGAGAAAACAGCAGCTGTGAATTTTATCATAGGCTTGACTCCAAATGAATAAATTACACACTATAATTTCATAATTATGCACAAACCAAATTGCATAATGAGAGATCACTTCAGTAGTTTTGTAACTACAGAGATAGCCAACGGTCAATGCAAGGTAATTAAAATAAACTCACAGGATAAAAAGCACCTGAAGGGCCCATACTGCAAATGGGAACACAGAGACACTCACGCTCCAGACCACCTGTAGACCAGAATGAGAGCACAGCAGCCTTTCCTGGCGTGCCACTGCATGCGAGAGCTCATTTTCAAAATCATTATAACTGGGCTCAAAAGCCTCTGTTCCTTATGGTAAATAATGAACTCTTCTGTCTGAGCAAAGTTAGGCAGGTGCCAGAACATGTGTAGGCTGACAGCTTGTAGCTGTGAAAATAGTTCCATTGTGGAATCTCATTTCTGAGCCTGCAGTATTTAGTCATTGTGGGTTTTGTACGCCTGAGTCTGTATGTCTGTCTGTACATGAAGCTTCCTCTCTATACTGGGGATGTGAAGAAACTATACATTTATTCTCCCTGCTCGCACAATTGCAGAGAACATCTGGGGAAACAGAAAGAGCAAACCAAAATACAGAGTTGTGAAAAACACCTGGAAAAAACCCATGGGTGGATGATATTGGTGAGATCACTCATAAAGACAGCAAAGATAACATGCCCTCCTCTTTCTCTTTGCCTCACCTCCTCATGTCTAAAGCTGTGTGAAGTGCTTCCTGCCTGAGATTTTATCATGCATTTTCACTCTAGAGCTGGAAGTAGACTTGCTGGGATTCACAGGCAAGCCAGCCTTCTCTGCCAAAACTTGCTGCTGCTCCTAATTCCATATTTCTACTGTTCCTCATCCCACCTCTGAGCGGCAGGTGAGCTCTCTGACATCTCTAGGCAGACAAAGCTGCTGCCACAATAAGGCACAATCATCTAGTGGTAAGAAGATTTTTAAATGAGCAGCCGCCCTGGTGAGCTGCTCCAGCCACCGATGCCCACATCTCCAGGCCTGGTCTCTCTGGTCTGTTTGACTAGACCAGTCTGTGTACAAAGGAAGAAAGAGGCTTCCACATCTTTTTCCTAAGAAAACTAGGTTTAGGATTTATGCCTGCACACACCTGTGATAGTCTACTTTGCAAGCAGGCTGAAAACGTCACCTCTGTGCACACTACTAGAAGACAGACACCCCCTAAAACACAGCACGTGGCACTGCGGAGAATAACAACTTTCTTGCACATTATGGACAGGCAGTTTGGACTGATGGGGAGTCTCCAGTTGAGCTACATGGTGAAGAACAAAAAAAAAAATCTCACAGTAATCGGAGATGTGCTGACGGGGAGGCTGCAAGATGGCAGGACCAGACTGCTGCCACTTCCAGCACTGAGGAGAGAGCAGCAAGAAAAAGAGTTTTCTTCACTAAAGACTGAAAAATAGCTTAATACAAAATCTAAAGGGCCAGAGGCAAATTTCATATTTTTTTGCAGGTTAAGGAGGTAAATACACTCTGCCCAGACAACAGGAAATAATAGTGAGTAAACAGTAGATATTACTTGAGAACGGCTCATCAAATGCAACAGCGCTTTTATCAGGAGCAGAGAGAAAAAAAATGGATTCCAATGAGCGCTTCATTTAGGCCCTACAAGCTTTGGCCTCTTAACTGCTTCAAAGCATGGAGAAAACTTTAATTCCATGGATCACCTTTAAGGAAACTATTCTCAATTCCTGTAAATGAAATTAGTACAAAAGTAACCCTAGGGGCAGGGGGATTCTGAAGAGATTCGGGATGGCGCTCTCATTTTGTGCAATCAAGATTAACGTCAGATGTTCCTAAAACCCAAGATCAAGAGAGATGCCAGCGACAAGGCATGTCTCCAAGCCCTCTAGAGCTCATTCCTGAAACTGGGTTAAATCCATTTTTCACACAGTCCAATTTTCTTGCATTTTCTTATAAATGGCCTTTTTAAACACAGTTTTAAAAGCTCTCTTAATCTTCAATCTGAAGCAAGCAGGCACAAATGAGGCTTTGACGCTGTCTCTTCTGCTGAAAAGACGCTAATCTAAATGTCTAAAAATCTACTAATATAAAAGCAGTTCTTGAAAAGGGGTGACTTCTCCTAGCAGCTCCATTCCTGATACCTTTCTATTATTTGAATGAGACTTCCTCTTGAAGGTAACAAGAAATAATCACAACAACAGATAAAAGGCAAATCAATCTATTCCCCTCCTGTACATTGCTGACCAGGGTTTTTTAGCAGCTCAAGAACCTGTAATCTCTGAGCTCATTTCAAGGAGTAGCAAGCTCTACACCAACTAAAGAATGAGCTCAACAGCAGCATGGCAGCCTTCAGAGCTCTTCGGTGTTTCTAAGAAACTGTAAGAGTGAACTAATCCCTACATCTCCTTCTGCACCCCTCAGAGTTACCACTCTCTACATATCTATAGGGTAATAGATAGACAAGCAGTAGGCGGGATGGTACATAAAGAAGAAACCACGCCAGACAAACAGATTGCTCTTCAGCAGAATTGTAAATGTAAAGGCAGGGAGCAACACTGGTGATAAATTCAGATGTTAGCAAAGTACCTGACATTGCATCTTATAAATTAATCATGAAAATGTATAGAAACATCCCAAGAAATGCATGCTGGCACACAAACTGAAATCCGACTGCTAAGTTGATTGTAAAAGGGGAGTTACAAACTCTGCCCCCTGCCAGAACAAAGAACAACTCCTTCCATGTATGGTGCGTGGAGTGGAGCGCACAGCATTAGGAGAGCAGGGCTCCTCCGAAGAGAAAAGTAGGTTTGCTTCTGTATTGGTTTTGTACTTTCCGTATCTGTGAGTAATGGTCAAAACGACAGCTCAGGGTGTCAGAGAATTGCTTGCAAGGGAGGGCTTTCAGGGAATAAACAAAAAGGGTAAGATTTTGCAGCCATGCCTCTCCGCTCCCTCTGCACCAGTCAGGGAAGGAGAACAAGCCTCCACAAGCGCAAAGGTTTGTCCAGTGAAACTGCCAGAGGAAGGAGCTCCTCGAGCTAATCCCCAAAACTATCGCATGGCTATGTCCTGAGCAAAACACACTGCTTGCTCAGGAAGTTATTATGCCTTGAAAAATGTGAATGCAGACACACAAATCACTAGGATTGGATTTGCAAACTCTTACCAGGTGAGGTAAGCTCTAAAGCTCCTAAAAATGAGAAACCTGAGCCATATAAAATCCCCTCAAAAGACCTATTTTTAAAGTATTTCCTATAAATGAATATTTTAACTTGGGAACTGCTTATGTGAGAATTATTTCTTATCTCCAGGCCCTTCAGCATGTCCAAATGGACAAATCCCTTTTGTCAGCTGAGCTCCATTACTCTCTTCTGAATGAAGGCCTCTGGGATGGATATAATAGATATAATTTTTAACAGCATATCTAGTCTGCTAATAAAATGATGCCAGACACTTTCTACACAGAGATTTAACGCCAGTAGGACTCTCTAGCAAATTTTTGCTCCTGTTGTGGTAACCTCCTAGTAGGCTTGAATCATACGGTTCTCATCCAGTTCTTTTCATTCCCTAGGAACAAAACAGCTAATACAGAACTACATGAATAGAGCTGCCTTTCTAACAAGAGTGACAACGTCACAGACACCACGATGAATAGACTCCTTACTGTTATTTACCACAAGGTACAGCCCTGGGGTTTGTGCTACCACCTGAGAAGCTGGGGGAGTCTGAGATCAGGGGCTTTGCAGCATGGTACCTTGCATTTTTCAAACTGATGTGACAGACCAAAACTGGAAGGTCTACACCAATCCTCCTCATGCTCCCAGGTGACTGAGTCAACATCTCTGAATCCATCACCACATTTCTGATTTCAGGAGACACCTGAATTTGGTATCATCTGTCTTAAAAGTGTAGGATAAAATCTGTAACACCTTACAGCAGTACATGGCCACTATCCTTGCCCAGCTTCCATTTCTTAGGACTGGTGTGAATCTAAGCTAGTTGAACGCTGTCCTGCTGGCATATTACCAATTATATAAGAGTTATTTGCTGGGGCATGGGCTTTCTTACCGTCTCCACATTCCCAGACATTCTACAGTCCCAGTAGATAACAACAATGATTATTTTTAATTATATCCTTCTATCTACAGAATATTGGAAGCATGAATTTATCAGTTATCCTATGCTCTGTGTAAACAGTATCTATGCTCAAGTTTTTGTTGGGAGGGGAGAAGGACACACTCTGAACTTAATAACTTGTTCAAAGCCACGAGTTGAATGGGTGAGCAGCAGAGCTGAAACCCCAAAGGTGTAAGTTTTGGCAGCTTGAGGTGTCCACGCAGAGACCCCTCATCAGCCACGGTAAGGGAGTGCTGCTACTTGCAACCAGCTGTGGTGCTTTTTTATCATCCTGGGTCAATCACTACTGGGGACAAAGACCCATTCTCTACCAGTGTGGATTGTGTGCTAAGGTACTGATCACAAGCACCTCAGAAACAAATGAAGATTTACGTCCACTGAAACCAGAAGTACTTGCACCCACAGGGACAGTTCTTTTTGGTTTTTTTGTTTGTTGGGTTTTTTTGTTGTGGTTTTTTTTTTTCTAAAAAAGTTATGTAAAGAATACTTAGGTAGATGCAGTGCAGGCTTTGTGACTAAAACAGGCCCATGCAGAGAAATCCACTGTATGTTTTCTCAAACTTTGTTTTACAGTATGAAGTGTACAAATCCTCCACAGCTTTCTGTGGAGTTTGGAATACAGACTCCTAGGAAAAAAAAAAAAAGTAATAAAATACCCAACTGCTTCTATTTTTGTGTGAAAAAGCAGAGCTGGCAAGTATGTATGTTAATTATAGGCTAAAAAGCTATATGACTTTTCTCAGATCAACTAGAATCTTACATAATTATTTTGAACAGATGATTATGTGTCTGCTGTTAAAGGAACTCAGTAAATGACATTATTATTCAACAGTCAGCAAATTCACAGAAAGCTGCATATGCTCTAAGAATACAACCAACATGGCACAGGAGCAGTGACAGACATTACGTACATATTGATATCAAGGTTCTTTCTGCACTAATACCAGAACTCAGAGTGCTCTGAATTTCAATGATCACTAGCAAAGTGTTCTAATATGTTAAGATATTTTCTGTTTCACTAAAAGTATCTCTCTTTAATTAAAGGCCACTGTTTTTCAAGGGAAACAGAACTATTTTTTTTTTTCCTTTTCCATCTGAATGTGACCTGATTTATAGCAGCCAGAAAGACTTTTGTTTGAAAGGAATTATTTTTCTGCTCAGATCACAATGGAAATAATCCCCAAATCACACAAGTCAATGTGCAATTTTAATAAAAGTGAACAAAATCTTTTCCCTGGGTTTCTTCCTTTGCAAATGGTTAAGTGTGATTTTTCCAGACTGAATTCTCATAGGAATGCATAATGGTTTCTACGATGACCTGCGCTACTGCCGCCTCCTCTTCTGAACGTATTCCTTGGACAGAACTGGTGGTGCTTTAGAGTCCAAACTGCTCTCAGCAATCACAGGCACTCCTGTAAATTAATAAACTTCTCACTCTTCCTTTACTCCAGGAGAAGTGTGGAATTGCCCTATCCTTAAACCAATGCCAATTTGTGTAAGATCTCTACAATCCGTAAATCTGATTTGGTTTTAGGTGCTCATACTAACCAACTCATCCTCCCTCTTTTGCCTGACACCAGATGATGCAGCATCATGCAATGCTAGGGAATATGTCAGTGCTAAGGAAACCTCCAAACGCTCTTTTAAACCTACTTTGCATAATTACGAATGTCATTTATAGTTAGAAAATTATTTCCTCCTCTTATTAACCTTAGCATTATCTTCAGCCAGCCAATTTTATATTGCACTTAAGCGTCTCACAAATCTTGTAGCTAACACTTCCCAGACATCTCCTATACTCATAATGTGTTGTGGTTTACTTCTCAATACAGGGAAAAAAAGAAAAAGAAAAAAAAAAGACTAAACCCAGTGATCTTGATTTTTACACTTGCCTTCTGAGAGCCGTTATCTCTATGTCTTATACAGAATTACGCAGTGTCTTATTGCTTCCTTATTTTAAAAAAACAACAAAAGCTTGCAAATAAATTTTACTTTTTAACTGAAAGCTATCGACGGCAGAAAACAAGCCAAGAACTGCAGGAAGATGGACAGGAGGAGACAAGGTTACACTAGGGCATGCTCTGTATCTAATGCAACACTGCTTTGCTCCCAAATCATTGCCAGAGGATGCTACTGCACTGGATTGCCATTTCCATGCAGTTTGATGGCACTGCACTTGGCAAAAGTTATTTAAAAGAAAAAAAGAAAAAAAAAAAAAAGAGATGAAGTAATCCCAGTGCACACCTGTGCCAGAAGAATGAAAGGCAAGTGCATGAAGTCGGTCAGATTCTCAGTTTTTAAAAAACTTCAAAATTTGAAGAAATGAGCAGGTGTTGGAAATCAGAAATGTTGCACTCGAGCTGAGCAAAGATTTACTCATGTGTGCTATTTTGTTAAGATACCATCTCGTCCTTTGAGTCCAAGATCACATGCTTTACACGACAGGAAACTTTGCCAAAATCTTTAGCTATTATATGCTCTCGGTGAAGAAAGTGTCTCAGCCGAAAACAGAACTGAAACTCATTTGATAGCCTTCAAATTCCATAGACAGTTGTGGGGCTTTTTTTTCTCCTTGTTCTTACCCTTGCAGAATTAATTTCTGACAAACTGAATCCAGGCTGTGTGCACTTTACTAAGCAACACTTCGTTCAAGCTGCAGAGATTTATTCATCAGGTGGCCAAATTAGGCACGCCAAGTTAAAGGGCTGAGTACATAACTGACTTTTATTGTTCTGTTCCTGTGTTTTGTTCCTGCTTTTCTCTTGAATCAATGGAAAAGTTCTGAGATAAGCATGTTGTAGAAGTGATGGATGCCACCACTGTTAATTATTCCACCCATTACAAGACACAGTATAAATCACTTTTTGTCTGGTGACCGTCGCACCGAATTTGTAAAGCACAAAAGACACTGCAGATCTGTGATACGGCTCTGTTCGTCTCATTACATAAGAGATAAAGATATGCATACTTAATAAATACATTTATTTTAACGAGATGAAGACAGGCCTAATTCAAGTAGTAGCACTTTCTGAACAGCTTTTTTTATCATCATTATTACTCGGTACACAAGTACAAGACAAGTTTTATTTTCAACATGGCCTTCACAACAGAGAATGTTTTTTTTTCCATTTATGTTTCTAGAAGCTGCATCTAAAAACGCCATTCAGAGATGAAACTGCTGCACAAGTACACTTTGTTCGACACAAGAGCCACACATTCATTTCCATCACGAGCTCTGTAAGTAAAGTACCCTTATTCAGGAGGTATTGATTCAGCATAAGTTTCTCATATACTTTCAAGTGTTTGGGATTAGAGGGCATTAGAAAGAGGGACTGGATGTTTTACACCAGCAGTGGCAGCCACAGCGCTGTCACAGCTGGAAAAGCTGCGCTCTGCCATGTGCCAGCCTCGCATATGCAAGCTGGAGGTGAACGGAGGCAGCCCTGGGAGACAGAAGGACTCTGCCAAGGTTTTCACATGCACCACTTCTCTGAAAATCCATTCCTGTTCCAACAAAATCTTACACTATGTAACTACACTTACGATTGAACCCCATCGACTTCAAGGAGAATAAAACGCTTGGTTTATGTTTTGTTGAATAGCAACAGACAATTGGTAAAAGTGATGGGAAGTAAGACTCCTGCTCAATCTTGATCCCACAGAAAACAATTAAGGCCCAGGAGTAACCTCTTGTCATTTCTGAGTAAGAGACCTAAGAGTTAGAATCGAGACCGGAAAGGCTCAAGCAGCTCACGGAGTGTTTCTCCACACACGCAGCTGAACCCTCAGGAAGATGAGGTGGTAGAGAATGAGGAGCTCTGAGTAAATCATTTACATAGCAGCATCATTTCCACAATACACAGCAAGACATACGTGCACATCTGCTCCTGGGATCAAGGCATTCCTATCTCTACCGTTATTTTAAGGTCCTAATATTTTTCTGCAGAGGTGAGAAGACAATCCAAAAATCAAGTGAATAAATTATTTTGCTGTTAAGAAACAACTGTTTCCTCCCTTCTCCTCTTAGTTTACCTTTTAAATGAAGTTTAACATAAAATCCATTTTTCATCTGTTAAATTCTTCAGGGGCATTTTTAAATACTCAGGGATTTCACAACTGACTTCAATTTCAAAACTCGGAACTAGATTTGAACTTAGTCTTGGATGAAGGCCTTTGCTGTGATATACTTCCAAAACTGTAACTATGAAATGAAGCAGCAAAGTCATTGGAGACTAGTTTACCGCATGATAATTTTCACAGCTGGAACTGCATATGCTTCTCTTTAGATGGGAACAAACCACGGCCTGAAAAGCTTGCTCCCCATGGCAAAGGAAACTTAACATCCACCAAAAATGCCATAGAAACGGAAGCTCTTTTTTGCCTGCTCCCCTCACCTCTCACTTCTCTCTTTAGCCTGTGCATCCAAACAGCTCTTCTCTGGCACTGCCACATAGGTCAGCAAAGGACCAAACGCTCAACCACCGAGTACAACGTAACTTACCTTTGTTAACATTATCAGAAGCCAGACCGTTTATTTCAGATGGTTTGTCCCACCAGTGACACAGGGGACCGAGCCTAGGAATGGTGCATCCACCTAATTACTATTAGGTCAAAAAGACTACTCTAGGTAAAACCAGCTTAATATACGTGTTTGCTTTTGCAGCCTCGATTTTTACTACTGATGTTAACTGGAGCACAATCACCCTCATCTCTGGAAGCTGGTAAACACTCTTCTTTCAGTTTCATGCTGCAATAGATTTCTTGCAAACCATGTGCTATTTACTCACTTGATTACTTTCCCATTTCCTACATTTCTCACATTCTGGGGTTTGTCATTTTGAATTCTCTTTGGTAGGCACGCATTAGTCCTTGTTACAACAGTCACATATCTACATACAGGTAGGCACACAAGGTTGCACTTTCGTGCCAAGTCAGTGACTTACAAATCTTCCCCTTTCAAGCTGAAATTTCTCAGGCTTGATCAGAGATAGCAGTTGATTTTGCTGTTGCCATTTTGTTGCAAGAAAAACATCAGTTCATATGCTCTTCTTCTCTTTTGAAGGTCAAAACCTCAAAACCAAGGTCAAATTTAGACAAAATACTTTGAAAATATGAAAAGCCTAGCACCAGTTTCCCATGAATTTTACACCAATGTAACTATCAGTTTCATTGCCTTTGTTCTTCACACAAACCAGTACAAAGGATACCACGGCCAGCTCTCTTGCAGATCAGGTCTCAGCTTCCATTTTCTAACACAAATGACTGCCTTGAAAAAATCAAAATGAGGCCGTAAAAACCAACTTGCACTTACATGTTTAATTTGAGCCGCTGCTCAGACAAGGAGCACACTGCACGTGTGTCTACATGACGGGATGGACCGCAGCACAGTGAGCCTTCAGCAAGCAGTGCCTGCATTAGCAGCGCAGTAACCGTGAGGATGCGGCACCGCATCAGCACGGTGGCATCTGCCCTTTCCCTTGGGACAATCGTCATGCCCTCTGACAGCGATGGAACAGAGCTGCATTCCTCCACTGCTTCATGTTACGTGCACATCTTGCCTCCAGGACAACCCTTGGAGTGATACACAGCACACACAAACAGCTCCATCACCACAGCAGCGCATCTGTTATGTTGACAAATGAGCTTCATACAAGAAATTGCAGCCACGTGTTTTCAAGTGACTCCATCTCCCCCCCTCATCCTTGCTCTGGCTAAAGGGAAAATAGCATTTAATATTTCAAAAGTGCTCCTGCTATGAAAGGGTTTATGTCAAACACTTTAAATAGTAATTGGTACACTAGGTCTGCAGATGAGAGGAGAATAATCGCTCTTGTTGTTACTCATGTTATCTTGCAACGTCCTCTCTGGTGGAAAGGTCCTTGGCATATACGACAAGCTCCAAGCTGAACCTCAATGAACAGGAGCCACTACTAAAAGCCACCTCCATGATAAGCAACGGAGAATGAAATACAAAGGCCTCCAGTCAGTACAAAGCAGCACCATCTCCTAGATTGCTACTGCTGATTTGTGCCAGTTGAGGCTCCAGACTGCTTTTAGGCACCTGTTTTAGCTTCCTCCTTCCGCCTCTCCACGAAGTCTATGGACTAATTTGACACTGATGCCGGGTCACTGATTGCGGCTGCCCTTTGGAGACTCCCTTCCTCCCTCGGCAACAACACAGCATAGCCTGGCTGTGAGTTCTCAGCTAGATGTGAAAGTGGGTGTTGGAATAAAGTTGAACCTCAAATGCAAACATGGAAACAACCTCTGCTGGAGTTTAGCTTTTACTTGGTTCAGGTTTAATGAGCATGGCTCTGTCATGGATTTGAGAATTCAAATTGCCACTTTCCATACTGCAGATGTTTCTCATGTCAGCTTCTGGGATTTGACTGCGCCTTATATTTAGCAAACATAAGAACAACAGGAAGATTTGCTCTAATTTAGGCATCTTTGCTTGAAGATAAGGATCTGTGTTTTCATTTCCTTTTCTTATTTTCATAATGTAAACCCAGCGAGCTGTTATTCACCAAGCTTGCTACCAACAGTGAAAGTAAACTCAAATGTCTGTGAATTAAAGCAGAATCAGAGCAGTACAAGCACACTAAGCCAAACCCAATCCTCTTTAAAGGATAGAAACATGTCACAAGGTGCCCAAATATAATGATAACATTCTTGAAATGTAGTATTTTTACCAAAATGAGCACTCAACTGTTTTCCTTCGTTGCCAGAAAATTCAAACAAAAAAGTAGACTTGAATGTTTAGATGAAAATACATGCACAGTAACTTCTTTTTTGACCTAGGCTTTATTATCAATTTTTAAAAGTCATGTTTTAGCAATACTTTCCTATCCCACGGCTCAGCTCTTTTTACCCTGGATACTTCAAAAGAAACCCTAACAAGGAAGGTTGGTCTTTTTGTCATGTTAGGGAAAAAAAGTAATAATCGCTCTCTGTCATACTGAAAACACGAGAATGATTCTGAATTGAAGGAAGGGGATGTCATCAAAAGGTCCTGGGAGATGATGAATAGCTTCAGGAAGGAAATAGGCTTTTTTTAATGCACATTTAACACTGAGAATGAATGTAAGTACCTAGTCTGGTTGTGCAGAGGGATGGAGGAGTTTGGGGTGAAGGAGAACGGGAGGAGATGGAATGTATACAGACATGCAGTGCAGATTGGAGGCTGTTTTCTTCCATGTTTTTCTCAGATTTTGACTGTCTGTCAAAGTAAACAGCACCAATTACATTCAGCTGGATTGACATATACAGAGCTCAAGGCTGGGGAGAAGAGTATTTCAATAAGCAGTTCAGTTACTGTAGGCATGAGGACATGAAGTTTTACTATTGCTTCCTCCTCCCCCTGACATTTTAAAATGTCAAGCTCCATCCACATTGCTGCCGTATTTCCCACCTAGCGTGCAAGTGAGCAAGGTAAAGTTACATGTTCACTGCATAAAAGGAGTCACAGTATCACCGAAGGTTTTAACATGAGAAGTATATGACCACAAAGTTGGAGTAATGGCACAGCTGTAGGTCAGGAAGTAGAATGTGGTCAATTTAAAATTTTTGTTTGAAAGACGTAAGTTTAGCAAATACCACACAGTCCTGGGACAAACCAGTGAGGGCTGTATCATGCAGCACGGCAAGCTCCGAGCTCCACTGATGGCTGCAGTACAGTATCAGGCAGTACTAACACTGCAGGGAGCTCCACGTGCACACCAGGACAAGTTCCTGTCACCTTCAGCAAAAAACCCCATGTCAGCAGCAGAGCCAGCGAGGAGCACCTCATCTTAATGAGCAAAGCTTTTCTCCTATGGCAAAGAAAAGCCGGTGCAGCGATGCAATATTTAAACTCTACAAAGTCCTTATTAAATGTGACAGCAACAGCTGTAGCAGCTGGAGCACTGGCAGAACAACAAAAAGAAATAAAGTCCTTTCGAGGGCTAGAAAAAGAAAAAAAAGGTACCGTTTTAAATATTAAAATGAGGCCTGGGCTGATGGGGAATATAGACCCAGTAGTAGCTAGCCAGAAATCTTAGAGGTGCTGAATGCCATTGCTCTGACCCTCCCACAACTTAACGAAAAGGAACCATCTTTAATTCTTTCCGGTCAATAACCTCTTTATTAAACCAATACATATAATTCCCACCCCTTACCTTCAAAGTGTGATGGGTCACATTAACCTCTCCCCCAAATCATGAGCTCCAGCTGAAACGAACCTCAGTATTTGCTTATGAAATACACAATTCTAGTTGTGATGCCAGAACAGTGGGTAGCGGGGAAGGGAATTATTCATGTTTGGAAGGTGGAGAAAAAGCAGAAAACAAAAATAAATTCTCCAAAAGAGGTATTTTCCCCTCCAGGTAGAACAATACAACACATACACTTTAGATGCATGCAGCTTCTGTGACTGCTTTTCTAGAATGAACGCGCTGGTAGCTATCCTTGAGGGAATGGTAGGAAATACTTCGGTGCTTTACTGTACCGCTTCGGCCATGTTGGTGTAATCTATAGGAACTCAGTTGGTCCTGTACAGGAAGCCACTAACAAGGAAATTTCTCTTTGACAAGTTTGTTTAAACAAACAATCCCAAATGGATCAACTTCCACATATAAGCAAATGATGAAACATTTCTGCGCATAGATTGTATGAAACCTGTTAAAGATGAGGACACACAGGCTTTGTCATTTCTAGAGGTAAAGGCACCACAATACCAACCCTTGAGCACCACCACCTTCCCAGACTGACCTCTCTGCCACCCACAGACTGTGATCACACTCAGATTTCCTCTGAGTGCATCACTGCCCAAACCTCTAGTGCAGTTTCTTTTTCAAGTGATGGAAAAAGTCTTTCAGTTAGGAAAACAGTGAATTCTCTCCCTCTGGAGAACACCACAGAAAAGCTGCAGTTTACCTCAGAATGGAATTTCTGCTGTGGAAGAAAAGAAATATTTCATAAGGGAGCAAATACTAACATTCCTCTTTGACAAAACTCATGATTTTTTTCAGAAAACCCACCTTTCTTCATCAATTTGATGCTTTGGTTAGGTTTTTCACCAGTTTCAAACAGACTTTTATATTGGAAAACTCAATAAAGTACCAAAAGTCTTCCTCTCTACTTATCCCTTTTCTCCCCATTGAATTTCAGAGGCCCCTTCCTCTCATACGGGCATCCACACTGTGCTGAAAAACGGAGTACCTCTCATTCCTATTTTATTTACAAATTAAGTTGCCTGTATTTCTACAACATCCTTTGTCCCAAGAGAAGCACAAATGAAATGACATCTCTAAATCAGATGACTTTACTGCACAGTCACATGTACATATATATAGTCAGATAACAATATTTTCCTTAAAAACATCTGCCTAAATACAGTTGCTATAGCCAGTATAGCACCATACCTGTCAGAGCCCTGGCAGGATCACGCCTCCCTTGTTCCCAACGCATCTCTTTTTCCATTTAGGAATAAAAAGAAGCACGTTAGTGAAGCCCAGAAAATTCCTAGAGGGCATATATATGGCTTATGGCAAATTGGTTCCTTCCCTGCCAGAAACTATCACCACTCCTGGCCAAGGATGGGCAACTCAACTATCCACAGCTGGATTGCTAATGTGCTAGGTACTCTGCTTCCATATAACCAAAGGCCTTTTATCATCTCAAGACGTTAGGAAACGATTTCAGACTAATTCCTGGCAGACAGGTACCCACACAAGAGAACCGGCACCAGCCAAGGTAAAACACAGACCACACTGGCCTTTGCAACTAGAAAGAGTCCTTTAGGTTCATAGCTGGGCTATTCCAGACAAAAATAGAGCATGAGAACCTAAATCTGCCTTACAAATTTACAACTATATTGTTTATTAATTTTACTGTTAAATCATTTTGCTTTGCAATTCTGTGCTTTTTTTTTCCTGCACTTTCTCTGAGTACTTCAGCCCATAGGGCTTGTCGTAAACAATACCTTTGAGAGCTTTTCATTTTCAGCCAAAGATGAAAAGTTAAATCACTTACTGTTCCCTTCCCACTGGTTGCAAATTGATTTTATTTATTGAAACATGCTTGCATTGCAAAACCCACTCAACACATACAGTAAATAAGTCAGTACATGAAAGTCTGATGTACCGATACCTTTGAAATAGACTGGAGTCATAAACACCTAAATACAAATTTAGTTCTACTCTTATTTTTCTCCTGCTTACAAGAGGTCAATCAATACTACCAAAGACAAAAAAAAGCCTGGTTGGTCCCGATAAAAACTAAGAACATATATTCCATGCTGCTCCATGGCATTAAAGACATGCAGGTACGGTACTTAACACACCAACTGTATTTTTGTACATCCTTTCAACTTAAAAACTGCAAGGCACAGAACAAACATCGGTAAGTTATTAGCTTCAGTCTTCTGGTGAACTTCATAAGAGCAACATCAGAGCCTGAAGCAATACTACTACTGTCAGATCTCATAAGCTAAACAGGGCCAGGCCAAACAGGCACTTGAATAAGGCACCTTTGAGGATCATGTAAGTGCAACAAGAAATAATGCTGACAATTCAGTAGCGAGCACTATTCTTTCCATAGCAGAACTTATCATCCCAGAAAATCACCCACATGTGCTATGCAGCACAAACCAGCTCTGAAAGGCGTCAACACTGTGCTGAGAATACATAGCCCTAATCCCCAGCTAAAGTTACTGCAGCTCACCTATTACATTTTCTCCAGTCATTTCAAAGGACCTAGACAGTCACTCCTTCCTATTCTCACACTTTTCTTAGAAGACAAAACATTAGTCAAGATTTGCAGGGTTTCTCTGGGAGGTGGGAAGGCTGCTTCTTTCAGTGAGCAAAGCGATCTGCTCACTCATGTGTATCTATTTTACCATTAGCAAAATGTTTTCAGGGCAGTGTTGCTCGGTGCCTGTGCACCTATCTGCCTATCTATTATTAATAAAGAAGAACGAGCATTCAGCCTACACTTTCATGGTGAAGGAAGCCTCTTTTATATTAGAAATTACAATGTCCAGGTTTATTTCAGTGGCTGCGCTTTACCTCAGTGTTGTGGGCAAAAACCCCACAGTCCTATCGTTTATACTAAATCACCTCCACTGCTGAAAACACAATACACTTTGAGACTGTAGCTCGGCAGCCCCTGAACACAATGCAATTTTTAACGTGGGAGCTCCTACCAGACATTTACAGGATATAGTAAGTGATGCAGGCGGCTACAGTTGCTGTGCACAACGACAGATTGCTGGATAAATGAGCAGCTGACAAGAAGTGTGGAAGCTCTGCCCGTCCACATCAATAAATTAGACAATACCAAATAATCAATGCTGCAAACTGCTGATTTAAGATTGAAGGAAAAAAACCTAGATGATGTTCAAGAACATGATAGAGAACTAGGGGGCATCACAGGTCAATAAAAACTAATGCTATTAGCCATTCTAATTACTCTGCACGCTCATGAGCAGTTTGTGAAGCTGTAAGTAAAGTGCCAAGAGTACTGACACTATATATAATTCATAGACTGCAGCATATTGCTGCATTTCTCATTGCCCTTAGAACTTGTACTTTCTCCAGGAAATATGGAGGTAATATGTAATGTTTATCTTCCAAACTCGTTTTTCATGAGCCCTGTATTAACAGGTCACTCTGGTGAACAGGAAAGTCACCAATCTGGATCATTTGAGGGACCAAAAATGAAGGAGCTTTTATCCTTGTCCAAACATTGTGTTGTCACTTCCACAGCAACACAGTTCACACAGCAACCACAAATGGGCACGTGGATTCTTCAGATACTGTCCAGATCTTCAGCTTACTGACTTTGATGAGGTGCTCTTCAAACCAACAGAGTTGGGTCAATTTATCAGGACCTTGCTGGGTGTCATGTGAAAAGGAGATGTTAAAAGAACACAATTGGCTGTGTCGCTTCTTCCAGGTGAATGGACACGCGCATTGTACTGATACCTCGCTCTGGATTGAATTTTCCTGTTGACTCTTTGCAGACACAGAAGCTGCTGTAGATTTACGTTGGGGTTTTGCCTGGTTGAACAAGGAACACTGTGAAAATGGCAGAGAAATTGCTCCATTTTCCAAATGTGGTTAAAAGCAAACGGCCACATTTCTCTTTCTGGATCACACTGGGTTTGCCTGAGGTAGCTACAAAAATTAAAGTCACTAGAGAAATTAGTGGCTATTAAATGTGCTTCGACCACAGAACCATGCTTAGCTGTCTACAGCACTTAATGGGCTGCTGCTGGCCAGACATAAGAAGCCAGTATCTGAATTAGAGGTTTAAGATAAATACTTTACTGCAAGAAACAGAAACGTAATATTTACAAAACAAGGACCTTGATAAAAATTAATACAAATCACATAAAATATAGCTAAAGAAAACTCTAATTTTTGGCACTTCCTATATGTAGCTTTAAATAGATAGTTATTTCGGCAATGGTTTGAGAACCCAGCTGTGAAATTCATTTCCTGGTCTTTTAGTACTGTATTTGTCAGCACTTAACCCATTTTGGGCTTGGTTTCTGTCACAAAAAAAAAAAAACAAAACAGAAGGTTTCCGTTAGAAACTCAAAATACTAGAAGATGCAATGCATCATTTATATGAAAATGCAGCAGAGGAAATGCTAAGAAGAGTATCTCCTACTCAAGGTCTTTTGAAGTTTGGGACTCTCAATGAAAACTTAATTTGGGCAGGTTTTTCTCTATCCTTTGCATTTAATGAAAAATGATTCCCTGACTCTGTCAAGATATTGCAAACAAGGAGAAGAAATGAAGTGTTGATATGGAAATGCGTAAGCTGCAGCAGCAAGAAAATGTCACTTCAGGTATGATGTAAATGTTACATATTTTAACAGGTCCACTTTAGAATGGAAGAGGAAGGATTTTATTTCCAAACAATCTACAGTAGCCCTCCAAGAAGTACAGAATTTCTGCAGGTTTAATGTGCTCACTTTAAGATTTCACTTCTGAACTAAAAAAATGTCTCCCTTTCACAGTTATTAGAACTGCAGTTACAAGGAAGCTGATTTTCTCTTTGCTTTCTATTTTTGCAAATATTTTTTCCCCAACAATAGTTTTTGGTAGATTTTTTTTTTTTCCACTATATCTTTTGGACACAAATATTGATAAAGTTTCTGTTACAAAAAAATAAATGTTAAAATGTGTTTTCCAGAGGGAAAGAAGGTCCTGTTGCCTCTACTGCTATAAACAGTCCATCGGCCAATGGTACATACTAACACCATGAATGAAAAAGGAAATATAAGTCACTGTGAAAATCTTATCTGCTTATTATCCACCCTAACTGCTTACAGAACGTTTGATGAAAATCTGAAAAGGCACACTTTGTTTGAGCTCAGCAGCTCTGATCGGTTAATCATTACGTCTTACCTTGTGACACTATTAAAGAATGATACTTAAAGCCCAGCACAGCACACGGGCTGAGAAGCCACAGTGTGAATCCCCTTCTCCCTGTACCCTTCTGAGGTCAAGGTATGAGACACGACCTCACATCAGCCAAGGAAGCTGGGTGCAAACATCCATCACTCTCTTACTCTGGCAGCATTTTGCACAGTGAATTCTGTCCGTAGGACTAAGTATGGGAGGGAGTTATGGCTTATGGATAAAACTAGCTCGTTCAATACAAAACTGGGCTCTAAAGTAGAAAGTGCCAGTGTTCTCTGACTGTACTCCAGCAGCTCTCTGGGAAGTTACGGAGAGCAGAAGCTGGGCCTTCGACTGGAAACAGTACATTTCCTGTCAAGAGTGAGCTCCAGCTAGCGCACGCACGTGGGATACAACAAGGACAGGCACCCTGGGCTGTATGTCAAGAGTAGAGAGGGCTGCCAAGCACCTAGAGTGAACTGAGCACTGTTCATAGTGAGGAAAGAAGGGCTAAAGCTGCCAAGTCAGGAAAGATGGGAAAGAAGGAAAACCATGCTCCTGGGTCCAACAGCTTCAACACCACTTTAGCTGCAATGCAATTTCGGTGAATGTTAAACAGGGGAAACTTTTCATTTGGTGAAGTGGAGCTAAAAAAAGAGCTCTCTAAACAGAGAAGCTGTTTCCAGGAAAAGGGTAACAGCTCCAAACACAGCAACCACCTCCAATTCCTGTCAGCACTGGCCATGCAAGTGTGTGAGGAGGAGCAAGCATTGAAGGCCAGGCTAACTCCCACTGGACACACACCACCACATTTTACCTTGGAGTGCTTTGCAGTTTGTTTCACCAGGAAAATTCACAGGCTGCTTTAGGCTTTCCTTGAAGTGTTTTCTGCTTTATTTGAAACAACAGGCACACTGACTCATGTTTGAAAATTCACATAAATAAAAGAGAAGGGGGCTAGCAGCTCTCACTGGATCCAGTGGGTAAAATGAGCCATGAAAATAACCCTGCACTCCAAGCAACTCCCAGATCCCAGGGATTAAGTGAGATGTCTAGTGCTGCCAGGAACTAGAGTCTGCATGTGGTGAAAATTCCAGCATTTCACAAGAAATTTCCCGTGAAATAGCAATTTAAAATTCTGAAGGAAATAATTCCAATAGAGTATTTAATAGGAACTATCAAAACATCTAATTTCAAGAATGTAGAACAATTCTAGTAATATACATTAGCAGCTATACATATTATTAAAAATTATACACTCACAAATCAAATTAAAATCTCTCAGCTCACAAAAAAAGAAGTAATATGAGAAAACAAAATAAGAATTACAAAATGTCGCAACATGATCTTTGATGTTAGTATCGACCTAAGCCAAAATGGATGCTATTTCCACACAGTGCTCCAATTGACATGCCTTATTTGACGATAAAATGGTGGTAACAACAGCTATTTAATCCCTAAAGAAAAGGCTGTGGAGCAATAAATGGAGAGTGAGAGCACACCCAGCCTCCACCAGGAGCCGGAGACTCTGCCCTCTCCACAGTGCAATGCCAGGCAGAGATGTTAGAGTTACTCTGGGTACCAAAAGCCACATGAATATCTTAACTAGGTCTGCTGAAAAAGCTCCTTCAGAGTTGACTCAGGAATCCCTGTAGACCAGAGCTCTGTACAACAGGCATGTCCTTAGTGTAGGACCTCTCGCTGCAGAAAACTCCACTGAACCCGTCAGTTCATCCACTTTCACTTCTTAGCCACTTGTTTTTTTAACCTGTGTCTTATTTTGCCCTGCTTTTTTGTACATCCAAATCCCAACTACACAATGATATTCAGAGTTCTGTGACCTTTTAGAGCTAAACTGTTTTCTGGCTAAGTAACTACTTAAGCAATATTGAAGTATTTCATAAATTCATTGCAAATTAGTAAAATGCTTGTGCCAAAAAGGTACTGCCATTGGGATAGAATCAGAATTCAATGTCTTCATTTTTTTAAGCAAATAACAATTCTTATATTTTAGTTTATACAAGTAAATCCCTTATAATAGACTGAATTCCGAAGGACATGTTTCAATTCAGTTCAAACAAGCTTTTAATTTATCTTAACACTTCTTGCTCTGGTTGTTCTGGAAACTGTCAACAGCCAAAAATGTTGTCAGTCAACATGTCATTTGTATGATTCAGGTGATAACAGTTTACCTACTGTGAACTGGTAAGGCTTAGGGTGCACTTACAGATTACAGCAGTTGTAAATTTGCACTGATCAGCATCCACCGATTCCTGCCAATGTGTCACTAGACTCCACCACAAATAAAGTTAAATAGCATACCTAGTTTACAGAGGATTAAAAATGTGCAGAAAAGCAACAACTACCAATCAGTGGATGTACTTTTGGCTCATATCCTCCCTCACTCTGTGGTAGCTTCTCTCTGCAAGTCCCCAGAGCTGCTGGGGAGTGTGATTAATCGTTCATATTTTTAAATCCAACTCACCCCCTTGGCTTAACAATAGCAAATCATCATCGACTGCTTGTGCTAATAAAAGGGACCCAAATACACATGCAAAATCTAGCAACAGCAGCAGGTGTCATTTGAAAAGTGAGCAAAGTAATGAGATTTGAAAGAATTTAATTGAAAAACTATGAGCAAAGAGTGAATTCAGGCAGAATCATTCAATTCATGTAGCCATGTGGAATAATTTGTCATTTACGATAGTCAAAACAAATATTGCCGCATAAATGACTTTTAGGAACAGCCAGGCATTTTAGCAGCCTATGAAGAATATGATGGAGTAGAAGTTGAAGGAAGTTTGAAGGACAAGGATGCTGGACAGAGTGGTCCAGTAATTCCTGCATGTCACTCCAATCCATCACCAGCAGTTTATGAAGTTGGTCAGATGGCCACCTTCTGCTGCCAAACTGGAAAATAATTCACTAGTACAAGCTCACAAATCACCTCTTTTCACAGGGAGCAGAAAGAACAAGGCAACCTCTCCCACTAGAATAGTTGTCCACAGAAAAACACATCCCTGCAAGATAGCCCCATCTGCCAGGGGACACCAGGGCCCTGGCGACACCAGGGCGACCCCATGAGAGTAGGGCTTGCTCCTTTCTTAGGGAGGTCACCCTTTCCCCATCCTCCAATATACACCTGCTTACATCTTCTTCTAAGCCTGTTTTCTTACACAGCAGTCTTCCAAAACCAAAAGAAGAGCGCTGAAGCAGCAGGTACACGTAGCAGGGTTTTTTTCCTCAATTGCACCGAAGCTATTGAAATATTGCTGTGCATGAGACAGGGTGAATCAGTAGGGTGGTAGCAAGCAGGAGGTTGCCTAAATTGTCTTTCAAAAACAACATGACTTTTAATGTTTGGATTTTTCTTTTTATCTGAATAGTATATTGTTCTTCGATAACAACTGGCATTTAACAATACTCATTAAAATGTTTATGTCCCATTTTTAGCTTTAGAATCCTGGACCACAGTTGCTAATCTCACTTATTTGTCCTCAATAAAGCTACCAAGAGGCAAAATAAAAAGGCATATATATATAATGTTTTTTTTCTATAACATAGACTGAAGGGTTACATGTTACTTGCTAAGATAACGTTGTTTGTCGTGTCTCTTCAGCAAAAAAAGGCTGACAAGACTTGTTTCACATCTGTCTGCATAATACAACGAACCCATGAAGAACTAGTGATGAAAAAGCTGTTTTGTTGACAATCTGTTGTTGTTAAATGCACCCAAACATCAAGATTTAGGCATTGCTCATTAGTGATATATTGTAGCTCAGGATTTTGTCCCTATAAATACTTTGTGTGAAAACATTTTTCAAATACATTCTATGCCGCAAGCATTTTCCTTACAACTCCAGAGAGCTGTGGCCTCTGAAGCCCTTTAGCATCTTAATAACACTTGCCCGTACCTTAACCATGGAAGCCATATGATAACATGCCAGCCACATACAGTACTCCGTGGGTAGTGCCGCTACACCTTTCTACAAATGCCACTTTATCTGTTTTGTGCTAATACAACTCCGATCTCTTTACCTTTCTTATGGTGGCCAGGCATTACAGAGATGGAAACTGAAAGCCATCAATGACTCCAGAGATTTTTCCTTACAAATTATCTCACAGCAGCTAATATCATGACTTTGTCACAGGAAGACGAAAGGGAATAGGAACTTGCTTACTTTCTCTAAGTGATCCACTGAGATCTTCTGTTTGGGTTTGCAAAAGTGAGAAGGCAAGACTGGATCTGAGGAAATCAGTGCCCAAGGACCAGCAGACGCCGTTCTTGCAGCTCCCCTGCACAGCCACAGCCACAGCCACTTAGGCAACTGCCCTGACACTCTGGCACGGGAATTTAAGGCAGCACTTTCTAATAGCTCTAATGACTTCACAAGAAGATCGCTTAAATAATCACTGGATAACTAATAAGAGCAGGACTTTGACCCTAATTAAAAGTCTCACTTAGCAGACTCTGCTTAAAATAAACGTGTAAGCAGCGCTAATATGAATACCAAATACACAGTCACTCTTCACTTAGTCCATCACTACTCTCTTGTCTGCAATTAACTTCGACCAGGCTGTCTTGTGGGATCACATCTTCAGTAAAGCCGCTGCATTAGTCTTGGACATCATTAACTCTTCTGATTACCTTTTCCAACAGCAAGTTAAAATGGTGCTTCTGGCTCCTGCACCTTCAAATTTTCCTGAAGCTTTCAATTATTCCAACTTCTGTTACATCAGGGCTGCATTTATTCTGATTTCAAGTTTCACTCTTTAGATGCCCATACTGCATTTACCTATGACTATCAGTCATTTCAATCAAGAGATAAAGTAAATAACTGGTATTTCAAGTATTGTGTGCTTTAGCAAATGCCTTTGAAAGACTAAACGGAATCTAATCCAGCCTTCTCTCTCTGCATGGCAGCACAGCTCCTCTTGCTTGATGGAGACGTGGAGTTGCCTGTTTCTCTTTCAGAGTAACTCTTTAATAAAAGAATTTCAGGTTACCATGGCTGCTAACAGCAGCCAACAGAACCTTGCTGTTCAAAATCTGTACTGTTAGAGGAATTCAGGCACTTGTCCATGAATGCCAATTCAGCCACATTAATAAGTAACAGCAATAGAAACAGCAATAGAAAGTTCCTGCAGAAGAAAATAGTAGGCAAGATCCTTTTCTCCACATCTGTATTGCAGACTAGCTGAGACAATTGTACCACAGCTTCTCTGGTAAGCCTTCAGCACAATTTGCTAACAGCAGGTTCAGCAGCCTGAGCTCTGGTCTCACTCTAGCTCTTTCTTGTACTGTATTTTGATAAGAACTCGTTTTTTTTCAGACAGGTGAATAATGCAGCCTAGTGCACCACCAAATCCACTTCAAGAAAGACATGGGCATACTGGAACGAGTCTGTGAAAGGCCATAAAGACGATTAAGTGATCGGAGTACCTGTTATACAAGGAAAGGCTGAGAGAGTTGACGTGGGTTGGTCTGGAGATATAAACCCCTCATAGGAAGATGAAAAGAAGACGGATCCAGGCTGTTCTCAATGGTGTCCAGTGAAAGAATAAAGACAATGGGCACACAAACGATAATAAAGGAAATTCTGTTTAAACATAAGAAAAATCTTTTTTATTGTGAGAGTGGTTGAAAACTGTGACAGCCTTGCCCAGAGATGTTGTGGAGTCTGTTCTCAGAGACAATCAAAACCTTAGTGGGCACAGCCCTGGGCAGCCTGCCGCAGCTGATTCTGCTTGAGCTGGGGGTTGGATCATCTCCAGAGGTGCCTCCAACCTAGATCCGCACTAGCCTCAGGGAAAGCAAACTCTCGGGATGTGTTTGCCCAAAACTACACCAGTATGTAGTTTTCTTTCTGGCTCCCACGAGACATATTCTTCAACAACACCCATGAGTACATCATGGACCTGCTCCTGGCCTGTGATCTGCTCTGCCTCAGGACCCTCCACACAATGTGGCAGCCACACAACACAAGCAATCCTCTGCTCTTTGTTGTATGAGTTTTCTCTGGCCTCTTCCCCATAAAGATCTAAACTCACAAGTATATAAAATGTGCAAACTGAAACAAAACAGAAACAGGAGAAAGAAACTTGGCAAAGCACCAGCTGTAAGATAATACGATTACATGGTTCTATGTATTACATTCATAGTTCTAGTGCATTATTTTCAGGTTGTCATCTACATAAATTTACTAGCCTCTTCCAGACATCTAGAGAGATTCAACCAGCAAACGCATAACATCAGATATATCTCCCAAACACTTAAGTCTGGAAAAAGTGTGTACAAACATATATGCTTTCATAAACTAAAGGAATTTAATATGAATTTCATGCCAAATTACAAGGGGAATAATCTCCTGGTTCTCAAGCATTTTGTGAAAAGGAGAACGTTTACATATTCCATAATTATATTTTTAATAATTCAGGTCATAACTAGCACAAAACAAATAACTTCAATACATACTATAGCTAGAGTAGGACAAATTCATTAAATTGTGAAGTATAAATATATCACACTGTTCAAATAATGAAGACAACACGTGAGTTCTAGCAAGGTCATGATGAGAAGGGAAAGCATAGAATATCTGTTATCTAAAGAATAACCATCATGGGGAATTGAATTAGATGCATCTCATTTTCACTTTGCCAAACTTAGTTCGTATTCTGGTTGAAGACCAGCGTTCTACCAAGGATAGCAACTATCCACAAGGCAGGTATTATGTCTTCATTTGACAGGTCTGGGGTCAGGTAGGTCAAAACAATACTTTAGAGACCTGTTCATGGTCAAAAATGGACAACAAAGAATCTGGTGCACAGGGAAAAGACTTCATTTAAAATGAGGAATAATGATAAGAGAAAAATAGATCTCACTTAAAGGGAAGAATTGTTTTTCAAAAGCATAGTAGAACTATCATATGGATGAATTCAGTTTAATGTGAGAAAGTAGAATTCTACTAATCACTGCCTTAAGTAGGACCCCATTTTAATCAGTACGTTGAAACACAGACAGGAACATACCCAACCATTGGTTTACATGGTTTTGTGCAAAAGGTGGAAAAAAACCTCAACTGTTTTCAGGTACTCGTACAGTTCCACAGACACTGAAGGTAAAATAATAATTATAGATATCATACTGCACAGTGGCATGGAAAGGGATCAGGAATATATTGGTATGTAATGCTACTTTACCCATTCAATTCTGGTACCTGACAAAAAGAGACAGAAAAATACTGCTGACTAGAGTAGGTTACTACATGGACTCAGAAACACACAATGTATGAGCTCTGGATAAACAGGTTACTTTCCCCCCGACAGTTCAATGAACTCTCACTTCATCCACTTCACATTCGCCTATTTAAAACAGGTGGTCTACACTCTTCACTAAAGATAAACCCTAGACTAGAGAAGCTGATAATCACAAATTAACCCAAAACTTAAGAACATGGAACAATCACTCGAAAAATAAAATTAGTGACTCGAGATATCTCTTTCACCTGTGATTTATTCCAGGACAAACCTCACTAGAAGCCTGTTTTACAGCTTCAGTCAACCTTTCCTTTTTTTAGCACTGAAGACAAATCTGGAGTCTGAATTGCTTCCAGTGTATAGGGAGGAATTAAGTCTGCCCTATCTTTTGCTTTATAACAAGCATTGCCAGGTTTTGTACAGAGCAAAAGGTAGAAGTAGTCTTTTGTGGAATTTTATAAGATCTCGATATAAATTTCCACTAGTTTGGGACTGCTTGGCTGGTGGGATATGGTTTGGACTTACTACTATAAAACAGATTTACTGACATGTGAAAAGCACTTTTTCTTACTATTTCAAAGTTTTTTTTTCTATTGGCATAGAACAAAGATTCTTACCAGTAACCTTCAATTCAACTGTTCTTCGTATAATCTTGCCTTCAAACTTGAGTTCACAGGTATAGTTTCCTCCATCTTCTTCCTGGACCTCTTGTATTAAGAGAGTATTTCCCTTCTGAATTACAACGCTTCTCCACATTTTTGGCTTACATTCCTGCAGAAAAAAAATCCATTGCCAAAATTACCCAGCTTGTATGACACAAAACACTGTTGCCTGATCAGATTTTCAGTATTATGCATAAGTAAACAACCATCTCAATGTATTTTGCAATTCAAATTCAAATATAATTTCAAAAAGCACAGAGATCTGAAACTGGAATTAATTTGAAGATAGAAATTAAACAGGAATGTTTTAAGGTTCAGTAATTCCCACTGTATCACTGGAGCTGTGTTTAATACGTGGTGCCCTGAAGCAATGGTTAAGTACCTTCTATTTTTCATTATGAACAACTGCCAAGACCTCTACTTTAGGATGGACCATTAAAATGCATCTCTATTTGAAGGGAGTAAGGGCAACATCTGTTAAAAAGTTAGCCTGAAGACAAACTTTACACGGTCTCAGGCTAGAACCATTTACCAACAGAAGAAAACAGGGAGAACAGAATTCGTTTGGTGAGCAAGAGAACTCAGGAAGCCTGGTTTCCTTATGCTCTTGTTCCTCATCATTGGCTTCTCTGGCACCTGATTAGCTTGGATTCACCCTTTTCCTATCACTAGGCTCTTTGTAGCATCCCTCCCACACGCATCCTTTGATGGAGTACATGGTTCTGATGGCCTGCAACTCTCGCTGACTTTGTCAGGCAGACCTCAGCTGCTATTTGGCACATTAAGTTCATCACTATTAACTGTGGTCCTCCTGGAACAGTATTTGAGTCGTTCTGTGTACTGTGTGATACAGGGCAAGAAGAAGCTCCCCCCTTCCTAACATACTGTGTACCCTTGCCGCCAGATCAGTCACCTTCCACGCTAACAGTAAACGTGATTGAGTATTTCTGGGAATGCCCTGAACTAAAAGCACAGGCACAATCTGATCATTACCTCTTTAAAATGCTACCTTAAGATGATATATTTATTGTTTCTCAATAACTTTAAACATCAAGTCTGTTCTGCCTGCAAATAAAATCACGTTTTTTTTTCTCCGGTCTGTAGAACACTCAGTAGTGCAGACAGGTCTGAAGGGTCTGGCTAATTCTGTACCCAGAGCACACAAAGCAACATAGGGCACCAGTATCCTTAAGGCCTCTCTATTCCCTCTGTCAGGGTGGCAACACAGCATAAGTTCTCAGACTGCAACTAACAACCCCCCACCAACTACATCAGGCTCAGCAACTTCAGAGATTCATGTAAATAGCCCAGACCCATGCCCCATTTTCTGCTCAACTGCAACAGCAGTGTCAGAAATACAGCAAACAAAACAGAATAAAGCTTTCTCTTAAGAACACAACCAAACAAGAAAAATCATTGACATGCAAATACATTGTACAACAGCAAGAGATCAGAATGACACAAACGTAATTTTTTTTCATGGGAGTCCATACATATTCCAAATCCACAACGTCAGATTCTAAATGAAAGGTTGATAATAATAAAGAAATAAAAAAGATGGAACTGTGAGCTTTTGGCTTTGCACTTGAAAACGGAGCACTGAAGCATTTATCTCCAGCCCTAACAGGTCAAGTTCAGCTACAAAATGGTCAGATTTTGAATTCTGAAACTGTGCAATACTACTGCAGGTAACAGCACGTTCAGATTATCTTTCTGTTTCCAACATACAGTTCTAAAGAAAGTGTAATCTTGTCTTGCATATGAACTTTAGTTAACACCAATGACAGAGGACAATCAGAATGCAGATCCTGTCTGATGTACTAAAAAGAATCACAGATAATTTTTGCTGCCAAATTGCAGTGACATTGCTTGAGACTCACAGGACACAGGTCTGAGCCAAAAAATGTCATTAAATGCATTCTGGTTTGCACACAATATTTCAGTCCTGTGTAAACGTACATCAACTACCTATGTGGAATAACTAAATCTGAACACCAGGCATAGAATATGATTCACTTCTATCCAATCCTAATTTAGAAGGAATGTAATTCCTAAAATATACAACGTAAGCCCATTTCAGATATGCTCCCTTTCGGAGGAGCACTGAAAGACCCTATCACGTTACCAGTTTTATATTCTCTATTTTATTTTTAAAAGTATGGGAGCAAAGAGATCAAAGTCACATTTTTATACACCTTGTATTTTTATATGCTACCTGTTTGTAAGAAGAAGGGCGACATCTTTACTGCTACAGCAATTAGCACAACGTTTGCATTATTGTGGTTTTCCAGAGACCAATTGTTCTGTTGGAATCATACCGATCATTTCCTAATTGTTTCTTTTAGTATCTAATTAAAACACTCCATATTAAAAATCATTTATAACACTTTCTTTCCCAAATTTTAGCTAATTATTTTTAATTCTCCTGCCTGTGCAGGCTTTCTAAATGCTTGTTGAAAATGCCAGTTTTATCCTGCCTGGTTTTCACAGACTAGTTCAATACATAAAAGAAAAAAAAGAGGGAAGTCGAAAAAACATAAAAATTTGTATTTTAAGCACCAAAAATGGCCAAGACACAAATCAATTAAAAAAAAAACACAAAAAAACCACAAAAAAAACAAACAACAAAACAACAAACTAGTCTTCATATTGTGAAAACAATCTAGATTTTATTGCCAGAAGTCTGCTAATTTCTCGGAGAAGTGCTCAGTTGTATGACTGTTGCTGGTTTAACTGATGAATTGTTCTTTTTTGCTTTTGCACCATGTTTACCTGCTAGAAGAATCTGAAAGCTTCTTTTTCTGGTCTGTTTATTCTCCTTAGACATTTTAAATGTTCTGGTTTTTTTTTCCCCCCAATAATTAAGTTGTGCACTATTATTATTTCTTTTTATCTTCCTTCTAATTTCAGTGGCAGCACCTCAACAACTCTGTTTTTTGTAGGGTAGATAACAACTACCTGTCCTTCACCTGACATTTTGACTGGTTTCACAGCCCTTCTCTCAACACAGTAGTAGAAAAGAGATGGTGGAAATGGATTAAGCCTCCTCTAGATGTAATATACCTTTTTCCCCTGTCAGTTGATTTTTCACAAAGCTGCTCTTACTGTTAAATCCCATTCATTCAATCATGCCTTGACACATCCATTTATTTTAAAAAAGTCCTTATATTTCTTGTCAAAACAGTTCTAACAGGCGTAACAGAGCTGCGTGTATATTGATGGCATTAATTGTGGAAATCTTTAAAAATAAATATTTTGTGCAATGTACTTCTAGCCAGCAGTGAAGTTCATACTACTGTTGAAACAAATCTTCATAGCAAATGTTTTATTACTTATCGAGTGTGCATGTGGAAATCTGTTCAGGCATAATTATTTTAAGAGCATGTTTAAATTACAGTTAACTTCCTGTAAATTGATGCAATGATTTTCCCAAGGCTCATTAATCCCTCCACATAAAGAAGCCTTTTGGAAGACAGGGCAAGTTCTGCACACGGTGGACTTTGCACCATTATTGTTCTGTCTGATGGTATTTCATCGGTCACAAGTCCAAGCACCCTGACTACCAGCGAACTGGTAGCTTCTCATAAACACAAGGATTCCTCTTTTCAGCCAACTTATAAAGATGGAACCTCAAGGACTTCCTTGTGTTTATTATCTATTGTCCTATTTTGGACAACTTATGCTGTCCACCTGGATGAAAATCTTCTCTAAATATTTCAGCACAATGAAAAGGAATTATGCCCCAGTGCCTCTAGAGCAGATGTACACAAGAAGATGGCTGATTACACCTTCATGTACATGTCAAACTCAATAACAAAGGTAGAGGGGAAGAACTTGAGGATCCAGTGTGCTGTGACTAGAAACAGATGCCTTCTTCAGAAAATGAGGGTCTGATCCTGAAGTGGAATATCACTTTGTACTATTCTTTGGGAGAACTGACCTGCTTTTTGTTCTTATACACGTTGCCTCACACAGCATGACCTTAAATCCTAGATTGTGGCTTGCAGGGTTTACCCCAGCACTCATCATCTTGAAATCCAAGTAATTATATCTTTTCTAGAAACTGGATTTATGCTCTTTTCAATAGGCAGACTTTTATTAACAGTTAGTACCATAGTACCCTCTGGAATATTTTTCTAAAAACCTGTTTCAGGAATACGTTTCAATGGATAATCTGACATACAAACCTTTTGCATAACATTAATACTAATATTCACATTGATGAGCTTCCTGACTCAGGTCCCGATTACATGGGTGTTGTCTAAGAACTGAACTGATAGAACCTTATTGTTGATTATGGATAAGGAGGGATATGTAGTGGGTTATTCCACTAATGCCTCTTTTCATTATCAAGCCAGACTAAAGGCTGTCGACTTCGATTGTCTCGCCGTTACTATCCAACTACATCAACTCTGTTCAATTTCACCACAGCGGTGACTTGTCAGTCAGCTGTCAGACTGCAGCCTGGTGAACGCAACTTGTGTGTGGGATCCTGATATCACGTGTGGGGATATAGAACAGAGAACCTTCCGTTCCCTGTCCTGGTCAGTACAAAGCATTGTTGATGGGGAGATGTACACGCATCTTCCTTAGACTGACCTCTGCTCCATGACACCTGAAGGTTGTTCCTGTCAGACTATTTCTGCAGTGTGCTCTTGCAAAAAAAAAAAATGAGATCTTCAGTGATGTGGTGCTCAGTAATACCTAGGCAGACATGGCAAAAACCAGCTTTTCTCTGGTACCCTCTTTTCTCCTAGATTTCAGACTTAACATATATTTTATGTATGAACAGCACCACCCATATGCTGAGAGAAACTGCTTCAATCGCTGAAAGAAAAGCATTGTTTATACTAACGGTGGGTTATGGCACATGTCTTTTTACTATAAGATAGAATATATGAGATTTCTGTAAAAAATAGAAATGACAATTTTTATGATTGCTCTTTTCTGATGCAACCTGCTAAGAAGGAAAACAATCTGCAGCTCTGTACATATTACTTATTTTGCACAAAATAACTATCTTTAAAGAATGTTATTAAGGTTGACAAATTAAGCACTCAAAATATATGATTTAACTAGTTTGTATGTTTTTGTCTTCATTACCTGAACCAAGTTTGTCCTAAACTCATTCTGCCTTTATCCCTACAATCCAAACTCTACTTTCCATGGACCCCACTGTACTCTTCCTTTTGCCCAGCTATTTCTTGTTCTCTCTGACTCTCGACTCTTTATTCTTCTTTGTTTCTTGCAGCAACTCATACCTAAGAGCTTTTCAAATATCAGAGTTCAGTCCAAGTCCAGACAACAGGTAAAATCTACCAGACTTCGCAATGGTCTTGGTAACTGCTGTCTGCCTGACAATCTATATTTTAATCATTCTTCTGTTTTCTTGGGGAGCTACAGAAACACATCTGCTGCTGAAGTGGTATGTGATACTTGACAGGCCATGGAGAAGATACAGTCACCTAAGTTATCTGCCAAGTAGTAAAAGTATTTAATAGACCTCCGTTAAAATTCACAGACAGTGAAATTAATGAACTTCAGCAAAAGTACATGCATCTCTGTGAAAACATCCAACAGACTTCAGTAAAAAGTAACAAGCCTTGGTGAAATTACCCAACAGACTTCATAAAAATTCCTTAGGTAGTACTACTGAAGCTATCGGTGCTGATACACCTTTGGCTCCACTGCAGGTCGCTTCCCTTTGTTTCTACTAAAGTATCAGACATGGAGACACCGCATGAAGGTGAAACTGGTACAGAGGTGCAGTGGTTTGGGAACACAGTACTGCTATTAGAGAAGTCATGTGATCTCTTGCACAGAACATCCTCATTGATGCTGATTTCTGTTGGACAACGACTATGCTGGGTAGTTTTGCCTTCACTTCTGTAATACTGGGAGAGCATCCTCTAGGCTAGTCACAAACCAACGCAGGCTGAGAAAAGGCCATCTCTAAGCCTCAGATTGAAAACAGTGGAAGTTTTGAATAGTTTCAGAACAATAGCAGCAAGACAGGAATAGTTACCTTGTACCACACCACATCTGGCTCTTGACCGGCAGTTTTGTAATCCTCAATATCAGGACAGGAGATTGTCTTTCTCTTAGTGACTTCTGATTTTTCCAGATATCTGATCTTGCTGTTGTAGCAAAGCCCAGATTCATTCTCAGCTACCGTCAAGGACATGGACACCTTCATGCAATATGTTGAGTTTCTGCAGGGACAGAAAGATGTTTTTATTTATTCTACTTCCATTTTACCATGTTTGTTTCAGCACAGTAAGTTTGTTTGTTAAGTTGTCATCTTCACAAACATTCCAGGGGCACATTCAAATACCGACTGTCACGCTGTGCATTTCCAACACAGAGGACTTACTAGAAAATGTAAAGGCTCATTTCTGATTTACTATGAAAAACCCTGTAGAAATTTTGTTGACAAGTGATCTAACTCAGCACAGCAGCTCTTTCGAGTTTGCAAATCTGTGAACGCAGGAACCTGTTGGCATCTCAAATGTTGGTCAGGATACACTGTTCCATTTCCTCTGTGTCGCACGCACACCTCCGCTCCTTCTTTCTCTCCCGCTTTCAGAAGGTTTCATCAGTACGCAGTGCTATACATTTGAGAAGAAGGGTTATGTGCTGGATCATGCAGGAAGAATTCCTCCCTCTTGAAGGAACTGCTATATTAATACTTACAGCATGTGATATTGTAGTGGGTTGACCTAGACCAGCTGCTAAACACTCACCCAGCTGCTCCCTCACTCCCCCTCAATAGCATGAGAAGGAGAAAATACAATGGAAAAGCTTGTGGCTCAAGATAAAGACAAAGAGATCGCTTAACAATTACCATTATGGGCAAAACAGACTTGAGTTGGAAATAATTAATTAACCGCAAATTAAAATAGCTTTAGATAACATGAAAGGAAAAAAAGCTAAAATGCCTTCTCCTCACCTCATTTTTTTACACCCCCACCTCACCCTCCCCAAGTGGAGCAGGAGGAGGTAGGGAATGGGGACTTGGGGTCCATCTATGGCAGCTCCTTGCTGACGCCTCCTCCTTCTTCTCACTCCTCTCAGGAAAACCAGCCCCCTAGTTCCCGCCATGGCCACAGGGGAGTCTCAGCTCGTGGCCTGGAGCAACTCCTCCTCCTGCCCGGTCCTCAGGGTCAGGGCTCTCTGTGTCTCACGACCTTTCCCCCTCACAGCACCATTCTGCTCTTTCCCAAACTCTCTTTCCCCGAGGTGCTGCCAGCCTCGCTGAGGGGCTCAGCCCTGCCCTGCACTGAGGCGGCTGGAACCGGCTAAGACTGGCTGTGTCTGTCGCAGGGCAGCCCCTCAGCTCTCCCCAGAGGGCCCTGCAGCCCCGCTGCCAGCCCCTCGGTGCGGGCACTCAGAACAGGCACAGGAAGTCAAACTGGTGGTTCTGTGGGTACATTCTGGCCTTCAAATTTTGAAAAGTGTAATCCCTTAGCACATCAAACCATTGCCGGCTCTATCACTCAAGCACCCTGACAGATAAATCTGGGGGAGGAGACTGTGAGCTACGCCTGTATTTTCCTAATAACAGGTAAGAATAATAAACACAACCAACTCAGCTCCTGTGCCTCACAATCATGAAAACAGGATTAAATTAAATTCCTTCAAAGTTGCATCTTTAACAGAGCTTTCAGACACACAAAGAAAAAACCCATAACTGGTGCTTGTCACGGTGAAGCATTCATACTTTGCACAGGATCGTTGCAACTCAGACTGCCAGCTTCTGCCCTTCCTTAGGTGTGACGGCAAACTACAAAGTACAGGTGACGATAGGAGGCTCTTCCTCACATCATGCATCATTTTGTCATTTTAATTGACTGCTCCACAACCAAAAAAGCCTGGAGTAAAACCGATGTGCTAGGTGGTTACTCCCATGAAAGGAAGCCGTGGAGAGCTCCTGCAGGAGATGTTGCTGCTTTGCCATTGCCTCTTCCATCGCAGCTCTCCAGCAAACTGGTTTAGCTGAGGGAAGAGTGTGTCATGGCTGACAAAAACTGCCCAGTGCAACCAGAACATGATCCATCACTCAAACCCTGAGGCTAATGATACTGGCTGCTTACTCCCTCCAATTTGACTTGTAAAATGTTTTTAATCTAAAAAAAAGAAAAAAAAAAAAAAGTCCACCACGCTCCATAACAAATCTTTTCTTAGGCAATGTTTCAACTTATCACTCTGTCAAGTGAGCCTGTAGTAGTTAGGAGGAAAATAAAAAGGTCTATAGGGGTACTTCATCACGGCTCTAAACTTCATGCTAAACAAACGGCTTCTTGTCAAAGGTGTGCCATGAGCAGGTATTTGCAGAAAGAGGTATTTGCAAGGCAAATCAACAGGCAAGCCTCCCATTTTCAGCACCGTTAGTGTTACACACTCAGCAGAACCACAGACTTCCCCCTTTTTACTCCCTTCTCTTCAGAATGGCACCTCTATGTTTATGTAATAAAATTGGTGGATATTTTCTCTGTCTCTCACCTCAGTGTGCAAAAGGTTCACTTTGCACATTGCTATCGTGTTTCAGTTGAGAGGCTATAAAAAAAGTCTCATCTTCATGAACTGCACAAAATGTATTATTTTGCCTGAAACAAAAGTTCTCTGGACTGAAAAAAATGCATCATTGTGGGTGAGCTTTTCAGAAATACTTTTAGGGTTTAGAGAACTTAAGTCAACTTTCTCCCAAACTATTTGTTTTTGAAAAGGGTGACCTTTTTTTGTAAGAAGAAAATAAACCATATCCGTAAAGTTTCAATGCTTCCTAACGCAGCACTGAAAATCCACAAAATATGGATACAAACACTCAGTATAATCAATAGTAATTAATCAGTAATGATTATTTAACCTTCCTGAATGACTGCAAGTATTACTGAGTGCAAATAAGGTCACATGTGTTCAGTAATGACGATCCAGGCTAATCATGAATAATGACTTTGAATAGTTGTCCATTACTTGGTGTTATTTAATAGTGCTGCATTTTCTGCTAACAATCTTGCATTATTTAGATCGTGTTTTGAACAGCGCTGGAGGCTACTTCTATTTAAGATGCTTCCTGAAACCACGACCTAAAAATGCAGTATTCTTTTCATTTGTTACAATTAGAATTGAGTAGACTTGAAAAAACTAAGTGCCTGGTGAGTACTATCACTTTTGTTCACACTCCATGACCGAGACAATATCTATTCAGGCTCATGATGAAGAAAGCCCTCACTAAGCCAACAGCAATAGACTTGAAAGGTTGATGAATGCTTCCTCACTAGCCACTCACGTTAGTGCTGCTGCTGGTAATTCAGAAAAGGACAACTTCTGCAGGGATTCCAGTGAATGAAGCAGCAGCCGTCCTTTAGTCAGTTCGATATAACCGTTGTATACCAGTAACGTGCAAAAAGAAAGAGCAGTTTGATCGGCCTCACAGTTTTTCTCAATGATGAAGCAGAAGTCTGGAAGCTGAAGTTTGCACAAGCCATGAGCGGTTCCTCCCTGTGCTAGGTAAGCTGTTCTGCAGGACAGTATGGAGTTCCTCTGAACAGGTGACGGGGCTGTGCTTTTTCTTGGAGACTCCCATGGCTACCATTTTTCTGTCAGCTCAGATGCTATGAGACAGAGCTTCCTAAAAACATACATTTCCTTCGTTTTAACCAGAAGATTGCCATGGAACCAACTGTGTTCATTATACGCAAGATTTAGTAGACGAATCTGTTTATTTTCCTGCACAGAGAAAACCTTGTCATTTGAACTGTGCTTTGCAGAAAAACGTGTATTTTGTTTCACTGGCACATGGCAACATGTGGGAGGGGAGGATAAAGGGACTCTCTAGAAGATGACAGTTTGAGGGAGAACTCGGGAAGGTGATCACAAAGCAGCCGATGGTCACTACGGGATTTTTACCACCTGGGTAAACAGACAGGGATATTACAGTGCTGGTCCCCACGTAGATCACTCAGGGGAAAGTCCCTCAGGAAGCTTATAGAGTTGCCATGCTGGGGCTGATCCAGTTCTTTCTTTCCAATTGTTTTCAGGACCTCTGGGACCAAGGGCTCACTTTGATGAGCAGCATTTAAGTATTTTATGGTAAGGGCCTTTTTAATTAAATATTTTTTTTAAAGATGTGGAGACTGACTAGTATGAATCCTATATTTATTGCTTTTCTTCTTTTAAAAGCTAAACAGATGGCCTATGAATTATAAAAAGGAAGATCCACTTTTGCTTTCAGTACATAGTCATGGAGCTTGGTGGGGGAAGTCAGTGCTCCCAGCAGTTTGCAGACTGTCAGGAAAGGTTATATGGCCATATTTCATGAGGAAAGCTGGAACATAAGAATAATAGATAACAACAGCAAAGCTGATAACCCAGGGTTTCTGTCAGAATTGGTGGCTGAAAGGAGTAAAAAGGAAGCATCTTCCAGGGGGATGAGGAAGATGCGGGAAGGCTTCCAGTGGTGATCTCAGGATTGTGAGGCCAGGTAAGAAGAATTGCGTATAAGTAGAGAATACTGGAACTCAAATGAACCCAACAGACTGCAAACAGCCCAGTTTCCACACGTAAAGGAAAGAAGTCCACAAGTCTGAAAGTAGGTCTTTTAATAATTTGTCTTTTCTGAAAGGTTTCCAAACCATTCATTTTTCAGGGGACTTGACTTCCAATGGATTTCATTTCTATAGGATGTAGCAGTGGTCATATGGGGAACAGGAAGAGGAAAGAAAAGAAAGAATCACTCCATAGTACAAAGAAAAAAAATGGTCTTATATTTTCACACTGAAACTCAGATTTGTAATTCCCTATTTCGAGGGACTATTTCCCCACTAAATTGGGCCTACTCTCTCAGCTGCAAATGTGAAGAAGAGTTTAGCTTTGCCAGAGTTCACAAAGCAGTTCCCTTTGTTCTGGTGGCAAGGCATTTGTAATCCCCAGGCCACCTGAAACTAGCTCTGAACCACAAACTGAAGCCAGCTTAGAATCCAATAGAAAACAACAGGGACAATCAAGGGAGTTTTACAGGTCTCAAAACAAAAGCAAGCAAAATTGTGAGTTTGGCTTGATTTTGAAGTAAGGACAAGAGGGAAAAAGGGAGGATATAAAGACATGGATAAGAAGAACATTTGAAACTGAAGTGTCAATCCCCAAATTTTTTTTCATCATGCTTTGGATTCAAGACAATTCATCAGCCCTAAGGCCGAATTCAAATTTGAGTAAGTATTCACATCTTTGGAAAAAATTTTTTGCCATTTACGCTTTCTGCTAAATAAGGGTGGCTGGTTAAGAGTCAAGTAAAATAATTTTGTCTCTATTGTGCACGGAACTTTTCCCCCCATTTATCTATTTTCTTATAAAGGAGGCATCAAAGTTCTTCAGTGTTTTATATCTACTAGATCAGAAAAAATCCCTAAATTTGAATTGCATATTTATACAAGAGCATTTACTTTTTTTTTTTCCCCCTTCCAGGTTCATTTTTCATGAAGCGTTAGGGTTCTTATTACATTCTAAGACTTGGTCCTAAATCTAAGATGATGGTAGTAGATCCAAAAGCTGGGAAGTGTATCTAGCAAAGCAATGCCCAGAGAACAGCATAGCTCAGATTTAGATCTCTCCCAATGGACCTAAATACTCTGGCTGTTTTAATGACATTTTCTTGGCCCACTAAAATACAAATTGCAGGACTGTATCGGTCCACCCATAGGGTCATCTTTGCTCAGTCTGAGTTAAAGCAGTAACAGCAATAACTACAGCACCAACTGCCTTTGTCCATCTGAAGGTCCACAGCAACTAACGCACAGCCAGATCCACTACCAGCTGCTATAAGAATGTGCTATGCTATCAGTTTTCCAACTTAAATAAGCATTTTATTGTTTTCCTCTCTCTTCATGAGAATTTTATAAATATATTCCTGTCTACACTTCACATAATGGTTACCAAGCAGTTGCACTGGTATCCGAGCTTGTTACGCTCAGCTGAATGAGGTCATGCTTTGATGATCTGCTTAAAGAAAAATGAGTTATGTATTACAATCAGACCACACAAATGTAACATCTTTCCTAAATAGAAATGGATTGTTACTTACTCATCCAAGGTTTCACTCAAGTGCTACCTTATTTCTCGGTGGCTATCACTGCTACAAGTTTGGGGTCATTGTCTGGAAAAGATCAAATTCCAGCTTACCGGCTAAATCACTCTCAGGTTACAAATCCTAGATCCTTCAAAGTTTTGGGATTTGTTAAGTGAAAGAGCAATGTCCAAAGAGGAACAATTCAACAGATGGCTGGCACTTCTGTAGTTGTTTCCTCAACCACAGGCCAAGGTGTGCAGTCATTCTGCGGCATGTTTGTGGGGTACCTGGCCTTGGCACAACTCCAAACATTCCTGTCTTGCATTTTGCTTGTTCACTGCTGTTACAACTGTAATTCTAATACGAATTCCTATGCATGGTAAGGAGAAATCCTAATCCCATGTTACCTCTCCTTTAATGTCTGAGTGGTTTTCAAGATCTTACTAGTAAAAGAAAACATCATGGAACTATGATCTCAGAAAATGAAGTGCTAAAACAGTATAATGTTACAAACTCAATGTTGCATTATCTCTACTTTCTTTGATCCTCCAACAGAGACCTGTGTTTTGAATCCAGATGGAGGTGCCATTCAAGGCCTCATTCCCTTCAAGTAGAAAAACTATTTGTACTGAGCTAACCCAGCACCGTTTAAGAATTTTCATTCTTTCTGTACTTCTTTTCTCCTAAGATTCAATTGCTACACAAGGCTCACTAGAAACAAAACAACAATTTGAGCTTGACTAAAACATACTAGATATCCCAGAGGCTCATGTTTTACAATGAAGAAAGGATATACCATCACTATTCAAAAGATACAACTTCTGAGCAAAGTCACTGAAAGGCTCATAAAAATGACAGCTTGAAAAAGAGATAGCCGGGGGTGCCTCCTCAAGTTAACCAGCAGGAATACAATTCTCACCAGAGGCACTTAAAAGCAAGATCTCTACTCCTCCCCGGGAGTTTAATTCTGTTTAGAGAATTTTGAGGCTTCCTGGACACTGGAACAGAGAAGAAAGATGTTCAGATCTGGCAGTTGGGCAGAGTTTCTCATAGCTGGGTCTCTCTCACTAAAGGTTAGATCGAAGTTTAAATTAAAATTGGACTTCAGCTATCATCCTTATTAATAGGGAAATGAGATACAAAAATGTCAGGATGTGTCTAGAATAACCAGCGATACAGACCACAACAAGGCTATGATTTGAAAATTTAGGGTTAATCTCCAGTATCAAGTTTCTTAAGTCTCCCTGAGAATAGTAAGTGACAGCCAGCCTAATTTGCACATGGTTAAGGGTCAGGAGGAGCTATTTTTCTGGTTGCCTTCACACACACATGCACCGGTCCTGTTGACCTCTGCATCATGACAGAAACAATCGAAAAAACACACACATCACCAGTCAATCATTCCAACAGAGGCTACTCAGGCACAGAGTGAAAATCTCTCATTTAGGTTGACTCATACAGGTGGATTTTTTCTTTTTTTAAAGTCTTCAAAAATGTTAGTTATTAGAAATGAATATTTGAAAATACAGTGAAGAACACAGAAGAAATGCAGAAGTCAAAAGATCATCAAGTTATCTCAGCATATCACATTCATGAACTATCTGGTCTCTATCAGCTTCAGCAGAAGAAATCCTGTAATTGGCTGGGTTTATTCTCAGGGAAAATTTCTTCCTTGCCCTTAAGTATTACAGGGCAGCAATTTACCCTGAAGTTTGCTACTGCAAATGACTAAGCCCTTTTCATCTATTTCCTAATAATTTTCTGTTAGAACTCTGGATATTACTGTTAAATTATATTGTCTTACTGAAAAGTCCCATTGCAAATGACATACACCTGAGGCACAGGGACAACCGCTCCCAGAAAAGTACTAAGAAATGCCCTTCCAGTAATTCTGTATTTGCCACACCCTGTTTCCAAGAGCACTGAACGCTTCCATATTTATTTCTTCCAGACCACACAGTGTGTGCATTTGTGTACCTACTCCTCTATGCCATTTACATTTAGATTTATTTATATGAGACAGCAAGTACACAAAACAAAAGTTGTGTTCCCATCAGACTTGTTTGCTCTGCTGAACCTCATTGATCTTGTTGCCTCAGGGAATAAAACCTGTGGACCGCATCCTTCTTCATGCATGTAAGCCTTGTTTTGTAGATGCAATGAGGAAAGGCAAGGCCCTCTCAGTTTGCATACAGGCGATTGAGCACGTAAACCAGTGGATCGGGTATTAACCTCATAGGGTATACAAGGAATGCTGTCATGAAGAATCATGAAGTGAATGTCCTTATGCCAATTTGCAATGAGAGCTGTTTGAGTCCTGCAGCTGAGTCCTCCTGGCTGTCTCTTCCCTTAAGTGTTTGTCAGAAAATAAGTTATCCACCAGCATCAGCTACCAAATACCAGTTTAACGCCCAATGGTTCTGTCACCTTGTACTTTGGGCATGATGGGTTTCTTCAGGAAAACTTCCATTTGTCTGTGTACTCACAGGACAAATACAACACTGTCTACCAACATCTCACAGTTACAGCTGGCTTGATGTAGTTTTAACAGGAGTGGTGCCTGGGTAATAACATTCTCCTGTCATTTGAAGAACAGAAGGGAAAAGAAAACTCTTTGACGCGTTGGAAAGGAGATGGCTGAGGATGGCTGGATAACATGTATGCAAAGCTGACTGCATGAGAAAAGAATCACCCCACTTTGCATCCTTTCTCTCTACCAGGAAAAGTTTGAAGCCCACCAGGGAAGGCACTTCTTCCATGAGCAACCAGTGCCAGTGAGCTGAAATGTTACTGAGGCACTGCAGCACATGGAGCTTTTGCTCTGACAATCTGTAGGGACTAGAAAACAATGTCAGTAATTTTACAGGTGTCTAAAGCTGAGATTTTACTATTAGGAAAATCAAAGGATACACAATGTTCTTAAGCATGCTGCTGCAACAGGGAAGTCGCTGGATGCTCTCCAGCCCCAGAACAACATGGACATTTCAGCTTGAAGCCCTCACTGTTCCTGCAGATTCTCATCAACAGTAACCACTGGCTTTCAGAAAGACAGAGGATGAATATTTTCTCTTTTAAAGCTTTAGAGAAGGAGAGCGAGCGAGCAGAAATATACATATCACCAGGGAAAAGAAACAAATCTTTGTTTTTTCTGCAAATGTAAGTGTCAAAAGAACAGATAGAACTGATTTCTCTCAATAAAAACAATGTCATTAAAATGATTTGCAGAAGCACCATCAGCTTTTACACAGTTTTAGATAGAAAAGTAGTGGCACTCCGATTCTTCTTTCCTCTGAATTTTCATAATGCCAAAACATTATATCTCAGTAAGTTAAATTTTATTTTATCATGAATCATTCTGACTTTATATTGTATTCGCTCTAACACTGTTTTCAAGTATTGAATACCATACATCACAGGGATTTTGTTTATAAAGAATCAGTCACTTTTAATGCAGGAAATGTCACGCACTTTTAATGCATGACATTTAATGTTAGTGTCACACAGGGCTTGGGAAGACTATGCCATGCTAAATCCATGCACCTTCTCTGTGAAATTTAGCTGGCTTCTATAGACATGCCTGGGACAGCACAGCCATGAAAGCTGATCATGTACCAGTGTGCAAGTCAGAGGTAACTACGAGATGTGTAACCCATCAGCTACTTAAATGTGCTCCTCCTGGACATTTGATGATTTAAGACACTGACCCACCAGAAAGTATTGTGTTTGGATCTTTTCAAAAAGCACTTGCCAGTGAAGCATATGGAAGGAATCTATGACTAAGCTGGAATTACAACACTGCATTCAAAGAGATCTGAGATATAAAATCACCTTTGTCATGAACAGTTGAGCACTGAATAAAGCCAAAGCACCTGGAAATGAAACATTCTGTAATGAGAAGATACTGCCACCAAGAAAATGGATCACTGTATTAAAACCCGTATCACAAGCACCATGAGAGACGGCTGCAGAGAAAGTGACCTTACCCCTACACATCTTCACATCATGATTTAATTCCACTTTCAGTTTGGACCTGAAAAAAACCCTCTTCTTTCCTTTTGCTTGCAAGCCAGACTTTCAGTGCTCAGAGAAGTGATGCAACTTTTCCTGGGATGATGGTGCATATTGCAGCCCAGGCTGTAGGCATTTGAAACAAGCTCCTCAGCTCCACCTAACACCCACTGAAGTGAGCGCACAGAGGTTATGCCGCAAATCAAGTTTTACTGACAGCTCCCTCCAGGCTGTCTAAATCTGATTTTGATTTGCTGGTCATGCGCTCCACAGACATTCAGAAGCCGGAAGGCTTAAAATCTACTATCAGTCTATTTTATTACTGCTCAGAAAGTAATATCTCAATATTTCACCAATGGCTCGGCACAGGCTTGATTCTTCTGTGCATGTCCACAGCAATGCTGCTCTCCATTAAGAACCGTGCAGACAGGGAGGAAGTAAGGGAAAAAAGAGTCACAGATTTTCTAACTTGATTTGGTGGCAGTTCTCTGGCATCAAATGCTGGTATTAAGGATCTGCAGGCCGATTGCCTCATAGGCATTCAAAGCCCTCACTCCCTTGTTATTCTGCATCTTGTACAAAAACTGAGGCTTAGTTCCGTGAGCCAATCCGGCGATCACAAGCCCGCACCTCCTGCTTTCCCTGCACCCCCTCAAGGCCCAGACTTTCTATCCTCCTGGTTCTCATTATGGGAATTGAATTATTTTATTTTATCAACAGTTAATTAACAACAAATATGTACTAATGTTTTATTCTTACTGATCTTGCTTATAAAGCATTTATTCAGTTCTTCAGTCTATTTTAGAGCTGGGCCAGTTAGAAGAAGGGCTCCAGGAACAGTCCCTTGCCGAGGGCAAACCTGTGGTAAAAGTTTGCTGAGATTTCTTCCCTAGCTTATCTTCTCTTCTTTCACCAGGTTAAGACAACCTAAGCAGATCCAGTTCTTGTTCCCTCTTTTAAAAACAGCAGCTTTTAACACGGTAAAACAAATATATTTGTTCAGAGAGCAAAGCAACACATCATCTGGCAAATGACCATCTTACATACTCAGAACTTGAAGGCCACCCTATGCATCTAGATCTGGTTTAGTTTCCATATTTGGTTTTGGTGCTCTCAACTCTGAACCCTTCAGCGAAGATGCTTAAATCTGGAGAGCTGATGTGAAAATCCTAGAACACCAACCTTCTGTAATGGAATTGCTGGTAGCTTTATTGGAAAGCAGCATTGGTAGCTGTTGGAAGATTAATCCAGGGCCTGTACTGCCGAGAGACCTCCAGAACACAGCTTTTCCATATTGGGCAGTAAAGTCATGATACAAAGGTCCCAGTATTTATCTGGGAACTGCAATGAAACACACATCTATCCATGAGTCAGGATCCCTTTTAGATGACACTGGATCTTGCTGTGGTTATATCCCTGATCTGACACAGAAAAGGCACCTGAGAACAAAGCAGATCTACAGAATTCACAGGGATTAGCTAACACAGCTCGACTCTGCACTGATTTGAAAGTCCCTGCAGAATCAGGAGCCCTGAATAAGTTACAGTTCCACTTTACACTGGAGAAAATTAACACACTTTGGTTTGTACCTGAGCACCTGCTCTATGTCAAAATGTGTTGTGAAAAGAGACAAGTAAGTTTAAATGCAACAATAATTTCTTCTTATTATACACACACACCTGCCCATGGAACAATGTCTAATTGGTTAATAAAGGAGAGGTAATATTTAAATTATGGTATTAGACCTCTTCAGCCCAGAGAAGCAATCTCTTTCATTAAGGCTGCTCTAATATTCCTTAATTTTATTCATATTACGGGTTCGTTTACAAAACAGACATTAAGATTATCAAAATGACAGTTCTGTAAAAGAAAGAATTAACTGATGCATTTAATTTTACTCATCTCCAAATCACTGGCATATCAGCCTATTCCCTTCTCCTGCTCACACCCATCCTTTTGAAGCACCTTCTGGAAAATATCTTTCAATTGCTTCGAAGATACTGATGCTTTGATCCTACAACCAACTGGAAGCAACCAGGAAATGCAGCTTCTTGAAAAACAGGGGGTTTTTCTTTCGAATTCTGAAGAACTTTTTCAACAAATGGGCAATTCAGTGAAAGATGCAGTTGTCATTTTCAACATACAGTTTTCTTATTTGCCACATTGTTTTGACTGGGAAAAAAGGCAACAATTTGGAGGAGAGTAAATTAGCATAGCTCTTGCTATTGCCTGTGATATCCTTTACGTACAACTTTCTGAAAACTCTTGGTGTTTGGTTCCCTCCTATCAGAGAAGATCTTACCAGCTTGAGAGTGTGTCCTTCCCTGCAAAGTACGAACTTCTGGGACAGGGAACTCTGTCTCCACTTAGCCTGAGCACCATATCCAAGCATCTCATTTCCTTGCATCTCTTGCACAGACAGGTACAAATTTCAGACAGAATGGTTCTAAGGCAAGAGACTTGCAGTTGAATACAGCACACCCTGGCCACTGGGACATGCAGATGCGGGTTTCACCCTTTGGGCAGCACAGGGAATTGCACCAGGGCTTCCCACATCCTTGGTGAGTGGCTCGAAAGGCAACAGTTTATGTTTGAATTGCTTCTGATTTTCTCTTAGAGAATCTAAATGAAAACTTGTTTGTTGATAAAAACTTCAAAACTTTTACTGTTCACTTGAATCAAAAGCATTTTCTTCCCCAACTTTTTCATTCAGCTACCAAACCAAAAGACTCAACTATGCATGCAACACTAACCCCAGCGTTGAACACTGATGGACACAGTCGCCTCCTCATTTCCACTGCACTGAGCGCTCTCTCTACCAGTCTCTATTCATTCAGTCAACAAAAGAAGACATTTGTAATGGAAACTGTCAATGTTTCTACAAAATAAAATAATATTCTAGAATTACTGCTCTCATTTGCAATCTCTTAATTCTCACAAAGCAGGTGATCCTGGTTCATGACTAAACTGCAAACATCTGCCAATCCCCCTCAAAAAAAAAAATGGATTAATAAAGCCGAAATTACACAGTTAATGGTACAGACAGTCTACCACAGAAGTGTGATCATATTTCAGAACATTACATCTGGCCCAATTTTAACAAATTTAAAATAAATTACTATTGCTATTTCCGCAGCTATTTTAAGCCACCTATCATTTCATAAATAACAGCAAGAATACCTCACCTTTTTTTAAAAAAAATATCATTAAAGGAAGAAATATATATTATTTTATGTGCAACCACCAGATAAATATTCTGCACTCCAACATAGATCTGAAAAAAGCAAAAATATCTGTAATTATATGAGAAAGTTCTGACCAAAGCAGGGAAACTGCACAACTGACAAGGAAGACCATCTTGTTGTGTAATGCCTTTCAAGAAGCATGCCAGAGAGTCCTGATGTGAAAATTAGGAGAATACATGAATTATTTAAGAACTTGCCCATTTGTTACCCAAACTACTTTGTCATGTAAATGAGAAAAGAATTTTAAGATTTCCTAGGAAAAAAGTATGTCTCAGAACTTGATCCAAGATCAATTCTCGTTTCGCATTAAAATTTCCAGAGTATTAAACTAGTAACTTGATAACCACAACAGTGATAAGTGTAAGAATAGCTCTCTTGAAACGTGTAAATTGCTGTCTTCCTCTAACATTTCAAAATCATGGAGTTAACATTACACCAAACCTGTGACAGAGCAGTTAATAAAAGAATAGTTAACTCCAAAGGCTGCGATAAGTTTGGCATATTCATCTGATATTCAAACTGGACATTGGTCCCCAGTACAAACCACCACACACCACTGCAAAATCTTTCATTTTAGTGGCGTTCTTCAGGATCACAATGAATTGTGGCAGCAGAGACAGGGCAGCAAGACTTAGAATCACGGGAGAGCGCGCAACTTCCTGGCTTTGAACAGAATTTAGAAACTCTGCTGTTATTTTGCTGCAAATATATGATGTTAAACTCATCAAACTTGTGTATAATTTCAGTAAGAAATCACAAACAAGGATTAAGCAAGCTTCACTCTCTGAAACTAAATAGTTTAAAATCGAATCACAAAGCATCTGTAAACTCCCTTTAATTCAAGACTGGATCATTTAAGGAATATTTATTCATTCATTCTTAATGAGTCCTCCTTTTTTATCTCCTCATTTTAGGCATAGAGTTGACATCAATATCCACATGATGGAAATCACGAGCTCCAGCACATGCTTAATTTAAGGCTTATCCAACAGTTCCAAAATACTTCTGAGACACGCATTTCAGTGCCTTACCAAGCAAGGTCTGCTTAAATTTACAACACATCGTAACTGTATATCAAAATAAACATTTCTTCAAAACCAGACAGAACTGTAGCTCCCCATGGTCTAACCCCATCAGAATAATTCAAACTGTGTCTAACTCTTGAATAACTCAGTGAATTTGAAAAAGAGCATTACTTAACCAAAATACTTAACGATTTAAGAAGCATCCAGTTCTGAAGGTTTAAGGCAAATTGAGGATTTGCAAATTATGGATTTAAAAAAAAAAAAAGTAATTACATGAAAGCACATGTTTAATTATAGCTATTGGAAGAGGTAACTATAATCACGAGGGAAACTAATTTTGAGACAAAGCATTATGTGACATAGATAATCATGAGAATAAAAATAATGAGCATATATTAACTGGAAGGATATCTCAATCCCGAGTCCTAAATTTAAACATTTATTTTTAACCAAAACAACCTATACATTCTTGGTTAGACTTTAAGACAATACCCACCTTAGAACACACGTGTAGAAACCACTGTCTTGCAACTCAACCGAGTGAAACCATATCGAATCTTCATCCTTGCTCATCCTAACTTCAGAAAATATAATGGGCTCTTCTAAATCTCCTTTGTTTTTGTACCACATGAGCCTAAGACCTGTGCTTTGGGCCATGCTATAATTAGTTCTGATATAGCTGTAGAAAAGGGCACATTTCACTCGGACTGGTTCACCTGCCAAAGCCATGTATGTCTTGAGATCCACTGACCAGTCAATGCAACCATCAACTGAAAGCAAAACAATAATAAAAAAAATCATTAGATACAGATAGATTTTTTCAAGATAGTGAAAGACAGCTTATGAAATGCAATGCAATTAATTAAAAGAAAAGAATCTTTGTTTTCTGGCAACATGAAAAACCTGAAGCAGCCATGAGGAATTAAAGGGTTCTATACGTCCTTTTTAGTTACATGTAAATGTGAATGTGAAGGCAATAAATAGAGGACTTTGGGCCTGCTCCACTCCATTTCTTTAGAACATCATTACTTTCATCCCCCAAACACTAATTCTCTCACAAATAACCAAATGTTTTCACCTTAACTATTCACTACCTACGCAATCAAGCTTAATACAGAAATTGTACAAATACGAAAAGGGATCTTTTGATGTTCTGTTCAGCAAAAGCTTTTTGAAACAGTTTTCTTGTTACTTCACTTTAAAAATGAACATATGTCAGCCAATTTAATAAAAGATTACTTCTCCCTCTGTTTTTTTCTCCCATTATTTTAAATCACCCCAGTTACAATATAATCCTGGAACACACATACATATCAACACAAAACTCCCCTTTACATGTATCAGAGACCTTTTAATTCCTTTTTTTTTTTTTTTTAATTGTTGGAGAAACTATAAGCCTGAGAGTCAACCAAGAATATAACGAAAGACTGCAAAGGCAGATCCTCAATAGGCATATACACTACCTACAATTAATAGACTTGCTGAAATATATAGGGCTTAGAATTAATTGATCATATCCAGCTATATGAGCAGAACATCTTTACCCTTGATGTAGCTATCTCAAATTCAATCAAATACAGTTCAAGTTGCCTATTGTGCATTTACAGCATCAATTCTCAAATTCTAAGTGTTAGATATTCTCATACACTCTTCATTTCATATACATTTTCAATAGCATTCACTCATTAAGTAATTTTTTTATTTACTTCCTAAATAAATGTAGTGAACCAAAATCTCTACACGTGGTGGAGTATCAGATGTGATTCTTTGGGTTTTAGTGTCTTTTACTGCCTTTAAATTATGTCTACCATTGTTTCAGGCTTCTCCTGAATCTTTCAAAACTGTGATGAATGGAAGGTTATAACTTTCCCATTGCAGTAAATCAGTTTTAATTGTACTGTGGCCAAATGAACCATGCAACTGAACCGTATTTAAAATCTGTTGACACTGACCACTTTCATCCATTTCTAGTAAACAAACTTCCACTGAACATCTTGCTGTAAAACAAACTTTACTTATAAAACAAACAGACTTAAGAAAGAAGGGAAACTCAGTAATCAAAATGATGCTTTTAATGTATCTAGTGTTATGAGGGTACTGACGAGCAAAGGGAGATGGTACAATACCCTTACCGCAAATGGTATGGATCAGGCTACCTGCTCCTGCCACCCACCCCACAGGCAGATGCAAAGACAGAAGCTGGTTGTGCCAACAGCCCCCAAACCAGAACATCCACTGAAGTTCTGTAGGCACGTTTTTGGTTAACTTCTATTATCATTTCTATTCTCACTTTGCTGAAAACATCCTGCTGGTTTAAATTAAAGTTCAGTTCTTCTTGCTTTAATGGCTACTGTTAATGACATCAAATGAAAGGCCAGTAGCAATGTAGTGACTTTTTTTTCTTCACTGCTGTGCTCTCCCTCTCACAGCATAGTGCCACACAGATCAGGACAATCATTACTTGGATAATCATTACTTGAAAAGCACATACTGAAGTCTTTGGTCATGGTGAAGAATGGTCTAATCCTGGAGGGGAGGCACTGAGAACAAAGCCGCACACAGTAACTCAAACATTCTCTTGCCAGGACCCCATGAAACACTGGATTTAGCTCTCTGCAATGGTGTTACACAGACACAGGCAGCTAGCAGCAGAGCTGGAAAAAGAACCCAACTCTCCCAGTCCTACAAACTCACCCAATCCACTTTTACATTAAAGCCTGGTTCTGACATCATATATTATTTTATATAGGTAGCTTTGAGGGCTTTTACCTCGAGTGGGTATCAATGTACTCCGTACAGAGCTGCGTCACAAAAGCTTTTTTTAAGCCCTGCTCTTTAGGCTGGTGCGAGTTCACAATTAAAGAGCAGCGCAGATCTTACAGCCACCTTCTCTCAGCAAGGGATGCGAAAGGCAGCGCTGAGCTCTCCAGACAGCTCACCCCCGTTCTCCAGGACACGCAGGTATTCTCAAAGGCACCCCTCCTCCCGTGCTTTAGCAAGGTCACAAAAGTCTACGTTGGGGCGTAAGCTGAAATGAATAGGGGAGCCCAGACCTGGAATTCCGATCCAAACTAATTCAGCTGATCTAATTAATTCTGTCAATCTTCTGCCAAGATAGTCCTGTCATGTCTTCTAATGCTTTCAAACCTGTGCTGGTTCAGCAAAGTTAAACCACAGTAAAGAATGACTGACATTCAGACAGACGTGGAATGCTTGTGGGTCAAGCAGAAAGGTGCCAGTTTTTCATTTATTTCCCAGAGCAGAGTCACAATTAGGAAGAGTTACAGAGTTAGGTACTGACCCAATATGGAAATCCAGCTTAGGAATCTGAAAACGCCTCTGCTTCCAGTAAAATTTGCCTCACATCCACACCAAACAACTTGTCAAAGCACAGCTCAAACAAACTCTAAGCGTCCTTCAGTGTCACTCAATCTGCCTCATCTTCCACTTTCATTTGAAAATTTCTTCCCCTTTCTAGAGTGCATTTCTCTATTATTTTATTTTCAAAATTACAACTGCTACAGTATATAAAGCACAGTGGAATAGATAAAAGACATTTGAATAGTAATCAACAGTCAGGTCATTGGAGTGGCTAAAACCTATCTCCAGCTGCCCCCAGCAGAGAGTGAGACTGTGGAGCCAGTGGACAGCTGACCACTGCCAGCGCTCCAATGGAGTCACGGGACAGGGTGACCCAACCCTAGCCTGACACCTGCATCTCCCTTGCTTTCTTTTCTTCTTTTGAGGTTTACTCTAGAGATCTTTTTCCCATTAGTAGTATCCAAACGGAAGCATCTCAGCCCCAGGGGCGAGGCTGACCCTCTGGGGTCATTGAGCGTGGCAGAGAGGGAAGGCGCAGGCAGCTGCCTGCCCACAGACCTTCTCTGTACCGCCCGCTCCCCGCAGCCGCTGGCTCCGGCAGCAAGCCAGGAGGTGGTAATTATGGAGGGGAGAGCACACGGGGAATGGAGTAACCATTCATTACAGGGCTGATGACATCTGCGGAGGGGAGAAGTCTCACAGAGCGCCTTAACTAAATCTTAATTACTGAAGAAAGACTAATCAAATAGGAGATGACTTTTCCCCCTTGCTCCTTTTTTTCTTGTTAAATATACAGGCAAGAATGTTTCCTCTTACGAAGCTGTAGAGGCTAAAATCTAGGTCAAGTTCCTCGTGCTCATGTGGAAGCTAGATTTTTTCCTCTTGCCGTGCTGTCAGTCATTGGAGCGTGAGCATTGTTAGATTCGTTTGGAGTATTCTCCAAGCTGTCGTTACAAATGACTGGAGCTGCTTAGGTGGAGTTTAGCACTCCCATTATCCAGAACAAAGTTCGCTGTCATTTTTGTTGAGCTGGCTCTCAATACGTAATATAATCACGGTGGTAAGAGGAGAAAATAATGGCATCTGAGAGAAGCACTTATTATATAATAAACATATATACAACTTTTCTCTGCTACCCAATAACCAGATGATCCTCAATAAATACCTGATTGAAATCCCATTCAAATTAAATCCTATCTATTGTGGCTGTACTTTAGATAGTTTCAATAAAGACAAGTATTTAAAATATTTTCTAAAATATGGAGCATTGAGAGGACATCAAAAACATTGTCCCAGTTTTAGCCCAGAAAAACAGGTTTCCTAGCTGTCAGTCTATGTCGTGTGTGTGTCCCCCTCCCTGTTGGCGTAACTTCTGACCCAACTGACTAAATTCAATCCTATTTCAGAGAAAAGGAAGTGTTCAGGCACACGAGAGCCCTACATGGGTTGAGGAGAGAGTCACGATGTGTTCCCTCCAGGTCAAGGAAAAACAGCAGCACTTAATCACAGCAGGGCCCCACTGGGCTCATCCCAGGCTAATGCAACCTGAGGAGACAGTAAAACGAAAATGAAGGTTTCAAAATTACTTAAGCGAATTCTAGATTAAGTTGTGTGACAATAAGCTACTGTACTTCCATGTTAGCAATCACTCAAAGCGGGTACTGCATCTCCTGCCCCAACATTTCCTGGTAATTTCCCGTTATTCTTATTTTAAATAAATCTAGTTGTCTAGGGAGTCTATATGCATTTTAACATGAAGCATAATAATTTATGAGCAATTACAGAAGAGCATGTACATAGTCTCTGAGTAATTTGTCTTTCTGCTTGCTGTCATATAAATAATTTTTTGCACTGTGAATCTGCCTGTAATAATTTCTGTTGGGATCTGTCACCTACAGCAATTTATATCATGGCATTGTTAAACACGTTTGCCTACCTTGTTACCTGAAAATCTCATTTTAAATTGAAATAATCTAAAAATAAATAATTTTTAAAAATAATATACTACCTAATGTATTACATTTACTGCTCCACAAAGCAAGCGATGCTTGCAATTGTAAATACGTAGTCAGGAAAAAACTGTTCCTTTGATACAGGAGTTTTATTTTAATTTATATATTAGTGATAGAACAGCAGAATCCAAGCAGCGATTTCCATCACGCCCAGGGTTTGCAGACACGTAGCGAGGACAGATGCTTTCCATTAAGTCAGTCCAAAAAGGGATGCAACTTTTTTAGACTCTTAAAGGGGGAAAATCATTTACAGCTCATGAATTTTAGGCAACTTGGTATTTTCAGCTCTTGAGTCTGGAGAAAAGGGAACACACCCTATGTTTGAGGAAACACAGCAATGCCTTTAACAACTTTGGCTGGACGTGATCTTCACAAAGAATCAGAGTGTTATATCAGGCTCACCATACAAGAATTGGTTTCACATCTCTGGCTTTCTGGCTGTGCTCTGCTAGTTCTGCTACAGTGCTTGCAGACCCCTGCCAGTATCACAGAAGGGTCCGTCACTGCTATGTGAGACCTGTTTGTCAGCTGTGCCCAGAGCGTGGTCCTCTGTCACCCTACCTCCTTCCAGAGCCCTTTTCTGCTCCTCACACCATGAGGTGAGTTGCCTAAAAACTGACAGCAACCACCACTCCTTACCCCTACCTGTCATTCCTTAAATACTCCAATATTCAAAGATACATTTGCTGGTCAGAGAAGACATTTCAAACAAAACACACTATTGACCGCTTTGCGCACTCTTCAAAATCATGGATGTCACCTCCAAAGCAGGGTAAGATCTTTGCTTGTAGAGCTCCCTCAGCTTAGCTGACCTACCAAACTGCATGGTCTAACAAAAAAAATCCACTCTAGAAAAAGGTATCTGAGGTGGTACGTCTGACATGGAGAGCAACGCACTCAGTTTTACAGGGGAGAAGGAAAAGTCTACACTGGCAGTGCTTCAAAGGGTGGTCTCCTACAGCAGCAGGGGAGCCAATCTCAAACAGTGAGCAGAGAGGAATGGAGAAGGAAGTTCTGGTAATGTGTCTGTGACGTTTCTTTGCTGTGAGTTACACTTCACCCTTCTTTGAGTCAAGTGAACACTAGTTTTTGACTGATTATGTTCATATTTCAAACAGCATTTTAGAAAAAAAATCAAATACTTGTCATCTGAAGAACACAGTAAATTAAAATATTAGATATGAAGACCACTTCGAAAAAACACTCTCAATCTTGAGGAAAAAACCAAGTTTGTCATGATTTAAGCTGGGTGAATTTTCCAATGTTTCTCTTACTGCCCTGTTAACAACTTTAACTAATTATTTTCTACCACAGCAACATGCAGATTCAGCAATCACCAACCAAGGCTATTTTTCTGTAAGAAAGGGATCATGTAAAAATAAGATCACCCACAGGCTTTGTAGTTTCTCTACTCTGATCTCCATTTCTGAATGTTTTCTAGCAAGATTTAGACCGTTCAAACTTACTGGCGAACAAGACTGGCACTTTCAAGACATGTAAAAGTGCAAATATTTCAAAGTCTCTAAATCAAAGATAAGGCCAAAAAAAACCTTCACTGCATTTAGCGACATGTAAATATTTCTCCAAATTTGGTTTAGAAATAAGGAAAAATGCATTTACTTATCCTTGCACATTAGCTGATTTTTTTTCCAAATTTTGATCAAAGCTTCAAATTTCTGTAAGATGAGCTAAAAGCTTTTTAAGACTTGTATATGCTTCATTTCTTTTGACCAGCTTTTCTTATGAACCACAGCTAAACAACCCAACTCAAATGTCAAATATTCCAGACGAACACTCATAATTTCTTTTGAGGTCAAACAAACTGTAAATATACACTGCCAGAGGTCCAAATAACAACGGATTGCTCTGTCCCGACTTACATATGCATATGGAGCCAGAAGCATTTTAGTCATATACTGAAAATGCAGAAGAAAGAATATAGTATAGTAGATCACCAATCTGTAAAATTCCCTAGGGAGGGAAAAAAAACAGCTTGGACCCTGAATAAATTCTCAGCTTCCAGGAGCTATGGCATATTAATGAGGTTGAGACTTAGAAATTATACTTGAAGAATAAAGATGGTAAAATAGTGTCACTAGAAGTTACTGGACAGTGACATGTCATCCTGTAGCACTTGTCAGAGCCAGCTTTTCAGGTTGCACCTTATCACAAGGATTTTCAAGACAGCTTGCTGATGGAGAGAAGAGCAAATCGCAGCTGGCAGGTTAGATTTTGCTGGAGATAGAGAGCTCTGAAACACGTTCTGTGATGGAAAGGAAATCTCTGGTCTTATCCTATTCTTTGCTACCTCTTCCAAGTCAGATGTTCCTGGAAACAGACGGATCTGAACTGAAGTGCCCTTCCAAAGCTGTGCTCTTTGCTTCGAGCGGATTGCTCTGCTGAGCGCTGAGAAATAGAAGAGGAGGGCACTAAAGCAACTGTTTAAGATGCAGCATATTTAGCCTAAAAATGAGTGTTTGATGACCTTGATCTCCTAATCACTTCACTGTCTGGCAGCTTTTTAAAGAGCCTATGTTGAAGTAAACAGTACAGAAATTGGAACTTACAAAGTGGTTTGGTTTTAAATATTCAGTGTAATGCCTTGGTTCTTTGTGGCTATCATCACATTAGGAAATAATGTAAAAGGCACCTTGAAAATCAACAGCAGCAGGGGCAGGCCAGGAACAATAGAATCTGCAGTTAACAAATTACCCAAACAATTAAACTTCTTTTCTTGCTTCTGGATCTATAAAAGAATCCCCATTTCTTCAGACATGAAATAACATCATTGAAAGAGCACATCTCCCTTTTTTCTTTATCCTAATAGCAAGGGTATTTTAAACAAAAAGTTGCTCTAGGTTGGAGTGGTCAGATCAGTTACATGATGTTACATCTGTTTCTTGGACTGAACTAGTAAGAAAACTTTGCTGTTAAATACTAAAATCTAAATTCCATAAACAAACAATTCAGGCACCCAACAACTCGGTCCAAACACAGGTATAAACTCAAAGACTGTAAATTAGCTGTTGACCCGACTCTTGAAACCCACCCAAACCTCAATACTTTTTTTCACATAATGCCCACAAAATCTAGTACAGGGGAAAAAATATTTTTTTTCTAACAGCTTCTACAATGAATATTGTCATTTTATTAGCTCTTTGGATTCATGAGGAAGTTCATTAACAATAGAAAAGCACAAAGAGAGATTCCCCAGTGTCTTTAATACTTCTTTGGTGCACAGAAATACCTTTAGACAAACTGGATAGAATAAGAAACCAAGAAGAATCAGTATCTATGAAAAGAGAGGATAATAACTGATTTAAGTAATGCTTAAAACAGACTGAAAGTATTCCCTTGCATTTATAAATAAAAATTTTATCCTAAGAAGATTTTGGGTTAAGAGTAACACACTAGAAACATGCTTTATACCTGAAAGTATAGGCAATCAATATTTTAAGTGGTGTTGACTATACACAAGCTCTTTAAGGACACTCTCTGAGACCATTTTAATATTCTCCAGCCAACCACATTAACCCATGGAGACTTTCACACACTTCTGTTTTCAAGTCTTTAGAACCATGCAAACTCTGGGAACAAAGATGAATTCATTTCAATAATTGATGACTCTCTTTTCACTAGTCCCTTTGAATAAAGTTACTGAAGGTAAAGTAAATGGAAACCAGATCCCAGAGCAGGCAGTTGCACTCTCAAGTAATCACACAATTGGGAAACTCTATATCCACTGCTGTTTACTCCCAGCAGAGAATTGTAGGAAAAAGCTGTGATTAATAAGAATTTTAAATTAAGGAAAGTGAAACTCTATTAACTTTCTGGTTGTTGTGGGGTAGAGGGACTGGTGTACATGCACAAGATCATTTTATTTTTCATCCTTTTTTTCACGAATGTGGACAGATTGATCTGGATTATCTGCTTTGAGGGCACAGTCATCTTAACTTTAGATTAGTTTAGGAAAACGGACCTCTTGTTGAATACACCAGACATTCTACTGTCTGCAGAGGGGAGTCCTTGAGTGACTTAGGTGTGCTGCAAGGGTCCTTGGTAGATCTCACTTGTGGCAGAGGAAGACTGCTCAACAGAAGAAGAGAGCAAGGAAACTATCAGAAGAGCCTTGGGATAGTATGACACCCCACCACAAGAGGAAAGCAGGACTCAATTATTCCTGTGGACGATCTACATGGTATTTGCTCAAGATTGAAGCAATTATTCACTGGGACACCTGAACAGGGACATTTCTGGTAGCCCAAATTCCCTATTTACCATGGGTAACTCCTGTCTGACCAATGTGCCTGCCTTGCCTGCACAGCAAACTATGCCATCATGCCAGGCCTCCGAGCAGAAGCTCTGAGTCCAGGCTTCCAACCTACCTGACCCCAACAATTCGGTCCTACCAATGACATAGCCCTTGCTGGGTGCACATGCTCTCTACCCTTGTCATGAGCTATTCATCTTCTAGCTGACAAAGACACAGCCCATCAAGAGATTACCAAATCCTTTACAAAACCAGTTCTTCATAAGGAACACACTAGGTAGGATGACAATTCTGAGTCTTGGACATTTGCAAACTACTTTAAGAACGCATTGCAATGTTAAAAAAGAAGAATGTACAACTTTAAATTAGGATAAATTAGGACACGCTCATGAATAGAAAGGAATAACTCAAGTTCATCTGAATTTACTTTCAACATATAGCCAGCTTTGGTCATTTGCTTTGTCTCTACACATTTACCTTTGGATATCTAGACATACTTACCATTTTACAATTGCTACGTCATTCCTCCTGTTCTCTGGCACAGATAATTTCAGATGCAGTGAGCCAATTACCATTTCCACTAGTATGACAGGTGGACCTCTGTTTGAAAAGGTTGTGATCCCTGCTCTAACCTAGGTTGTAATTCCTCCTTTCATTTTTATTCATTAGCTTCACGTACACAGAAGAATTTAAATAGGAAACTCTCCTGACTGTAGAACACACCGAATTTCATTTCAGTAAAAGGAACACTCACAAATCAAAACAATATTGGCTTTTATAGGACAACTATGAATAGAAGTGTTAGAGGGATATTTGATTAAAATGTATCTGTAACTGATAAACTACAAAGTGCTTTAAAAATGAGATATTTTTAAACAGTAAACATTGGGCTATTTAAAATAAACAAACATAGAGTTATCCTTATTGCAAGCTATTATAATTACATGTAAGAAAGAAAAATGAAGGATGATAAAAAAATGAACCACTACAAGAGCTACGGCCACATGTCTCTAGGTAGAGTAGCAAGTGGTACCGCAGGGCCGTGCTCCATAACGCAGCGTTGCACATTTGGTTAGATACACCTTTACCATTTACATACATGTTTTAAAACCTGCCTATCACGACACCCTGCAGCACTGCATCTGCTGGCAGTTCTGCACGCCCACGTAATGGATCTAGAGTGAAAAAAAGGCCATGTTTATGGGACCATGTGCACTGCCATTCCTCAAACACAGACTGAAGAGGGGGCTGTGATAGCACTCCTGCCCCGTCTGCCAGATCCCCCCAAATCCCAACCTGTTTCCAGATCAGCCATGAGGAGTGGTCCTGAGCAGGCCCAGCACCGCGACTCCTCTCGGTCCCTTCTCAGTCTCCCATTTGCAGGGCCTCGCTCCTCCCCAGTCCTGGTGACAGCCTGGCGCTGGGGGAAGAGGGGCCATTTTGTCATTAGCAGTGCTGCACCTGCCCACATGGGCAAGTTCCTGGAGACCTCACCAGCTTTCCAGTCCTTTTCCCAAGTCTTGACTCAGGAAATCCAGACTTGGGCCAACAGTGAACTGAAAGGCCACAGAAACCATCACTGTTTTGAGCTGGGCAAAGCAGCAACTATTTATCTTTAAATAAGAATCATCATAAAGCAACTAGACTCCAAATCAGCCCAGTTTACAGCCTTTTCTTCACACTTGCCTGTAACTTCACAAGTCAGAAACAAAACTGGCGGCACGAATGTTTCATTTATTAGTAAGCAAAAGCGACTAACTGTAAATACTTCATTACTAATACATCATTTGCTCAGAAGAGCAGAAAACAAACAGGTCTGTGTTTTATTCATGGGCCTCCTGTCATCCTCAACCGCTCCAGCTCACTCTGCGAAACACGCAGCTGCCGCGTGTTTCACCGAGCGGTGCCCATAATAGAGATGGTAAGACAGAGAAATGTTTGAGCTCTGGGCTGAGGTCAGGCAAAGATGGGAGCTGGGATCCTGGATGTGAGAGGGGAACCAGAGAGCCCTTGGCACCCAAGGCCTTTCTTCAGATGCCACCATGTCCTCCAGTTGGGATATCATCCTGCAGCCCCACAATCCATCAACCTACCATTATTACATCACCACAGCTCAACCTTAAAAGTCAGCTCTGAACAATCCTCACAAAAGCCTCCATCTGAGCTACTGAGAAACCAGAAAATTACATAACTGGAATAACTTTTTAAATTAATGTCTCTCCACTTGTACTGACTGGTTACTCAACACTACAGAGATTGCTCATTTTCTGTTAAGCTTCTTGCTCACTCTCAGTTTCTTGACTTAACCCCCAGTCACAATTTATTTTCCCAGCCTTAGGAACTGACTGCTGTAACAGTTTGACAAGTGTTTAAGAAATATTTTTAAATGATTAATACAACAAAGCATAGAGGTGGTTACACCTGGATAGGCTTCTGTAGGGATCACACCAAATAAAATCAGTGTGTTTGCCACTTAGGAAACCATGTTTTAAAATAAGGGAAATCAGTACTTAAATGCTTTGACAGAAAAGCTCACAGTGATTGAGGAAGACAGGACAGAAATATGAAGCCGGATACCTTCTTCTTCCATCCATCTTCTTCACAAAGAGGATACTCATTTCCAAGTCTGGCTGCAATTCTCTCAACATGGTTAATACTGCTCAGTGCCCTGGGACTCCCATCCTGACTCGGGCAGGCAGACTGTCCCTGCACCTCTCAGCAGGCTTGTGGAGGGGCTTCTGGCTCCCAGCTCAGCACTAGAGCTCTCCTGGCCCCTGGTCCACTACCCTTCTCTCACCACCACCGCTAAATGAAAGTTGAATTCAGCAAATAGTGTTCAGTGGGGAAGCTGGGGATGAGAGGAGGATTAATTTCTACAGCCTTGTGAGTTGATGTATTCCCAACTTAAAATGTTCTATTTCATTAAATCCAGTCAATTTTATATCGTTGTTACTTTATTACTTTTTCAGTTCAAGATGACAGATTTTTCAGTTCAGATGACAGAACTGTCATCTGTCCAGCTCTACATCTGAAGGAAGAAGAAAATAACTGTTCCTAGCCAGAGGGGAAAAAGCACACAGGAGGCATGTGACCTCAGGGTAAAGATTTTGGGCTACAAACAGGGAAGTGAAGTGAGAGGTCTCTGACAGTATGACACATGTTCCCAGTGCACACAAAAAAGCACTTTGAATCAGCTCTCATCAAGGTTAAAGTAGAATTTGATAGCAACAAATCATTCTTGTTTTCATAAGATAAAAGGCCCAGCCTTAGAGATGTTGATGGTGTTCAACTCCCATGAAGGTCAGTACACCCTACAGAACCTCTGCGGCCTACAACATTGGGTGCTGGTACTCCTGGGAGCACATCCCCCCCACAGCAAATCCTCTTTGTGAAAGAGGAATGAGAATAAAACAGAGAGACTGAGTTAGAAACACGAGTATGAATCAGAGCTAGAGAAATGCAGATGTCGTACAAACTATATTAAGGGAACTGCTGATAAAGAGAAGTTCTTCAGAGATGAAGACACTTACTGTTGTATTTCTGTTAAAAATAAGTGTATCGCAAATGCAATCATAGTTTTTCATGTGTCACTTGTGAAATAAATGATATTTCACTGCGAGGCTGACAGTGTAAGAAATGCAATTGGAATGATTTGCATATTAATGACATTATTATGTCTTCATTGTAAATATTTCCATCATGATGACTTTGAATAGAATCTTTGCAAACAGAAATATAAATATCCTCCTGCCAGATTTCACATAATCTGAAATCATGCTGTGTCAAGTTGTCAATTTTTAAAATTTTCCTAAACCATTACAAATCTCATTTTAATCTCTCTAAAGACTCATCTGATTTTACATAATTGAAAATAACCACTGCTTGTAATGTGTTAATTTTGACATGCAGTGAATAACACGGTGCCAGAACCCTTCCAGCCAACCACTATCTTGAAAAGCTCTGCTAAGTTTCCAAATCTTCAGACTGCCCAGAGGTGCATAAACCTTTACTATGCAGTATCTTCTATTGTTTAATATCAAATAGTCTGAAGCATGCCATCAAAATGACGAGAATTGGATTTTTTTTCCTCTTCCCTGGGACTAATCAGTATGTCTTCTGTAAGAAAGATAAGCAAACACAACCTCATTAAAGAGCTACAAATTGAGATAACAAAAGGCATCACTAATAGCCCAGTTGCAGTTGGATGGCTTCTTTGTTTAGTAGCCTCCTGTTAGAAAACATGAATCTACTCAGCAAGCATAAAGGACCTTGCACTTCTTTGCTTCTATTTGCACATATTCAAAAATAATCTTGGTACTCTAGAGAGCACAGATAATACATGTTGTGATTTAACCCCAGTCAGCATCTAAACACCATGCAGCCGCTTGTTTGCTCCACCCTCCTCCCAGTGGGATGGGTAGGAGAACTGAAAAAAAGGAAAACTCATGGGTTGAGATAAGAGTAATTTAATAACTAAAATAAAATACAACAATAACAAAATAATAAATAATAATAATGATAAGGAATACAACAAAAAGAGAGAGAAATAAATCCCAAGAAAAGACAAGTGACACACAATGCAACGGTTCACTCCCCATCAAGCAATGCGCAAGCAGCAATCCAGCCCCCTGTCCTGCAGCCAACTCCTCCCAGTTCATATACGGAGCAGGACATCCTATGGTATGGAGTATCCCTTCGGCTAGTTCAGGTCAGATGTCCTGGCCATGCTCCCTCTCAGCTTCTCGTGCACCTTCTTGCTGGCAGAGCACGGGAAATGGAGACATCCTTTACTTAGGGCTAAGCACTACTTAGCAACAACTAAACCATCACTGTGTTACCAACATTATTCTCACACTAAATCCAAAGCACAGCACTGCACCAGATACTGGGAAGAAAATTAACTCTATCCCAGCCAAAATCAGGACACTGGAAGGATGGGAGGAATGACAGCAGTGTCCCACTAGACCAAAACCAACAGGCATGGACAGAGGGGACTGAGGTTACAACCCTGAGTCTCAAGAATATTCACAAATTTTCACTGCACATACATGTGCATAAACCAAAAGAATATGGTGCATAAAAGAATGGCTTTCAACCTATTTTTGCAAACTTTATATTAATTAGGAAAGGATTTCTCAAACGCCCCTGCATCTCCAAACTTTGTGCTAGGAAGACCATTTAACTTCTAAATGACAAGTGTAGGCTGCATGCAAAATCTTCTGAATTTTTGGTTCTCTAAATTACTGTTAACCCAACGTTATTCCTGCCTACCTTGGGTTTTTAAATGGAATTACATGCAGCCTGCAGCTTCAAATCTAAATGAAAAATGTAGCTCCAATTGAACCTCAGGAAAAAAAGGCAAAAGTTAATGAGATTTAAATTAGTAACAGCCAAAGCTTTCCCTTAAAGAAAACATTATTGATTTTAAAGTGCTACCTAATGAAAAAGAATGGCACTCATTTAAGACTTTGCATGAGCTACATTAGAGATTCATTTATAATAATAAATAAGGATGTGCTTTTCAGTGCAATGAATCAGCAAAATTTATGTACATATTTTTATGTGTTAACTACACATTCCTTAAGCCTTTAATCACAGGTTTGGGTGAATTGTTTATGGTAGTAAAGAAATTACAATTTCTAAGGCCCAGATCATCAAAGATAATTAAGTATCCATTCCATATATGAGTTAAACACCTACACAAATCTCGAGTTTATTCTCCATTTGTAAAATGGAAATGGATACTGCTTGCCTTTATCCTTTATTAAACAAGGTTTGTATTTCATGTTCAAGTAACTAATTATTGGAAAAATTCTCCTCCTGTGAATGCTCTGCAATTTTTAAACAAAGTACAAAAAATGAGTGTTGCCAGGAGAGGGTACCTATAGGCACTCTTTGTAAATTCCTTAAATAGGTAGGAAATTTGTCAAGCTGCTGGTTTTCATATATTTTCATCCAAACACAATTTCATACAATTGCAAGATACTTCATCATATCAGTACAGTTCAGGAATATAATATTGTGATCCAATGATATTTAAATATGGAACGTCAGTGACTATGCACAGGTAATTATCTGGTTCCATTTCATCAGCTTACCAAATCCAGTTACTTCTCAGAGAACTGCTACGAAAACAGATAAAGTCCAAGGTCCTCCAAGAAAGTTTTAAATTACTTTTAAAACTAAACTACTTATACAAAAGTAAGCATGTCTGGACCCAGTGCAAGCACAATTTCACCTCATATTTAATTAAAGCTCCAGACAAAACTCATCAGAATAAAAGGAACATTCAGTTCATTTGTTGAGATACCTGAAAGCGCTAAAACTTTAAACTCCGTAAGTGGTCAAATTCCCTCTATCTCCGTTGGTGGAATCAAGCTGGCTTGGTGGAACCCCAAGCCCCCAGTCTGGTTCTCCAGCTCCCATCATGGTAGGTATCTGCTCAGTTTCACCGCTCAAGCCATAGAGCTGCTTGGAAGCAACTCAAAGGGTTGTCAAGGTGCTACCTACACAGTACTGATGACAGAAGGCAGTGGTTAACTCCTCACAAACGCTAAAGACTAAATTTCCACTTAGAGCAAAAACAGGAAGAAACGTTAACTGCACCTCTCACAAGAAAGCAAGCAAGCAACACATTCTTACGTCTCAAACTAAGCTCATGTAGGCCACGATAATAAAGAGCACGTGAAGGTCACCTCTCCAGTACCAACAAGTATCACAATCCCAGTACAGCACTGGTTTTGCAATGCAGTTCACCAAGGCATCTTTCCACAGGGGAGATACTACTTGTCAAAACATGTCTGAACTGTTGGACTTTATCTTTGCTTTGTTAAAGCAAAAGATAGATTTGCAAACAGATGTATTTATTTTTATTAGAAAACATTCATATACATTCATTTCACTGTGCCTTGAAGAGATTCTGTAAATTAACTGAATAAAACTTAATCTGTTTCACAGAACCAAAAATTAGGCTTGCTTATTTGTGAGCTGATTTACAGAGCCCTGGCAGACCTCCTCCCCTAACTTTAACATCCTGCCGTTCACCTTCATGATTTTGGTCATCTTATCTGCATTATCATTACCATTCAGAGCAGCAGCACCACTTTGAATGAAATCCTACTCTTGTCCTCCCTTGCCCCTCTCAATTCAATCCACAAAGAGGTTTTTTTGTATATAGAAACTACATTTCATCAGCAGGATATTAGCCCAGAGGCTCTGCTGCAGATACAGACACAAACATTCCCACCCCTAAGAGACAAACAGGTCCAAGACCATGGCTGGTCTTTGGACCACCCCAAAGCAGACAGGAGGGTGAGAGATATTCAGACCCAGGGATCAGCAGGACCCTAGGATTCAATCTGGTTTGAAGCAAACCCCCACAAACCACGTACCATTTAGGCGCAGATGCTTCTGCCTCAAATCGTTTGTTCTAACAATGTGCTCTTGCTGCACCAAATCATGTACTAATACAGATCTAGCCTAGGATGACCTAAAATGGGATTTCCTATTCATTTTGAAAGTGAGATGCTTCAGACTTAGTGCATTAAAAGAAGAGCTCCCAGAAGCAAGCCAGCTCTCAAATACACAGTCTTTGGGAAGAACTTTCAGTGGAGAGAAGCAAATTGTAATTGAAGTACACTAGGTTGGTTTTGTACTTTGTTCTTCTCTCTAATTATAACGTAAATTAATAATCATGAGCGTTGTGTTTGTTTTTAACTGTGGTATTCCCTAAGGCATGACAAAAAAAAATGAAAATGAAGGAACTGCATCCCTGAATGGATCTTAAGGGAAATAATTAATAGAAACTACCGTATCATTGCTTGTTTCTCTAAACTTTATATTTTAGTAATGTTGAATAATATTCATTGGAGATCTGCTAAAGTCAATCCTTTCTACCCCACGCAAATGTGTCCAGAGTACCTTGTCCATTGGTGAGGTGTATCACAGAAGACCTGTGATGACTTAGGAGGGCGATGCAGATGGCAACGGCCACTTCTGTAGCCTCAGCTCTGTTTTAGATCTAAGCTGAAGGGCCTAAGAATTACCAGCAGACAGAGGGCATCAGCTGGCAGTTGAAACAGTCCTAAATTGAAGAATAACCTAAGCTAGATCTGAGGGAAGCAATAAACAGCTGTTACTCACCCTGCTGCCATAGCGATTTTCTCATCAAAATAAGCCTAAATTTTAAAATGTTTCTCTTGCTTTTATTTGATTCCACTTTATATTACACTGCTTCGTTTCACTGCTGATGCAGGGGTTACTTTCTGATGTGTTATGGACCACAGCTGAATAAACCCCAATTTAAAGCCTGCTTCCCAACAGAACTGTTTCTGCACAGCTCAGCCTCCTTTGACAGTGTGCAGCCTTGTACTTCTTGTTAACATCCTCTGGGTTGCAACTACCACTGCCCACATCCAATGAAGAAAGTTTAGCACATCACCTCTGACTTCCAAACCTTTCAAAGGTAACAGGCTTCCACGAGACTTTTTTTTTTTCTCTTTATCGTCTCTCCTACAGGTTGAGGGTTTTTTTGCATTGTTTCAGCTGACAGTTTAACTGGGTTCATACGCCCTCTGTACACCAGTAAAAGCTTCAAAACTTAGACATTTAAAGTTTGTCTTCCTCCCTAAGAGCCTTCAGGTGAGTGTTCACTTTGTTTTAAACATTCCAGTGAGAATTCCTACAAGCACCTTGCCCTTTCCTTTTTGCCTGCAGGAGGATTGTCGCTTTCCTTGCAGGGAGAGAATAAAAAAACACAACTCCGGCCATACGCACCCAAAGTTCCCTAGTGGAATGCTGTACAAGAGTGATGGTATTTCTTTGGGGATGGAAAAGACAATGTTTCACAAGGGGATGGCTGAATCATTCAAGCATTCCTTATGTCTGTAACTTTACCAAGTCTCGTGAGCTTTGACAAAAGTTTCATAGGTGAGACCAAACACTGTGTTCTTTAAGATTTTAGCTGCAAATAAGACCTCCCACAAAAAGTATCTAAAGATCATTTCTTCCAGCTTTGCCAAGGTCAGGTTTTCTCAGGTCATACAACCCCCAAGACAATGAAGGCTAACTTAGGATGGCCTTCCACAGGCAAGATTAATATGCTAACAAAATCCCTTGGCCATTGAAAATGCAGTTTCAAGTCTCATTTTCTTTTGTAAAAAAAAATGATCTAGTACAGACTTTGTCAAAAGAGCTTTGTTAACACTAACACTAGCAAAACAACTATGCTAATATGACATTTTCCATCCACTTGTTCTGTACTTAGCAATGAACTACAGCGATTCCCTCCCTACCTCTAATATTTGGCCATGTGAATATGGGGAAGGCCATTTTTGCACTTTAAACCTGACCAAATGTGCCATTAGGCCAATAGCCTTATTGACATAATATTGGTTTATTAAAAATAGTTACTATATTAGTAAACTAGTATGCTAGAAGAAGCCATTTGGGGAAGGTCCATTTCTATGCACTCCACATCTCCGTGCTTTCATACAAAATACACCCAGGCAGTCATCTGAGCACACAGAGCAGCTGTACCTCTTACTCCTGGTCTCAGCTTAGAAGCCCAAACGAAGCTGATCAGGGAAAGTCTCGGGGAATTCTGGCAAGTAAAGAAATAATATCTTGCTGTGACACTGGCACCACACAAAGAAAGGGAACAAAAAGGCCATTCTTTCCTAAATAGCATTTTTAACGTGCACAAGAGCTTTCAAAAAGCCTCAATTCTGCAATCCAAGCATGCAAGTGAACTGGTATTTGTACAGACACCAAGGTTTAGCCACACAGCACTTGGTCATCTACTCTGTGTGATTATTACACGTGTTCACCACTTAGTGCGCTGAATAAAAATCACAGATCATGCCCTCATGTTTATCAAATAGATAAAAATAGGCTTATCCCCAAGAATATGCAAGCTTGATAACAAAAGCAGATAAAAGGAAGTAATTGATCCCGTTTCCTAAAGAAAGCAGAAATATTGACACTTCAAGGCAAGCAAACATTTTCATACAGGGTAAGTCTTCATGAAAGACTTACACCATAGGCATCTCTGCACTGGAAGAAGGATCCCCCAGTTGTGAGTCTGTTGCACTCATGTGGCATCTCTCCCCATCAGCAGCCCATACCCACCCTTACGCTCTCCAAAGTTGTGCATTTACTATGTGATGCACTTGGGATGGCCCCTTAACAGGTCACGTTTGGGTTTTTTTCCATCTTGTCTCCCCACATTTTCCCCACCAGCTTTTCCTTTTCAATCTATGAACAAGAATATTATAGTTGAACTTTCAACACCACAGTCTGCTTCTGGAGACAGCTGGCTACACAAGTCTGCCTGTTTGTAACTGCTTTTAAAATACAGATGAAGACAGAAGTATTTAGAATAGAGGGGTTGGCTGAGGACTTAAAGTACACTGTTTGAAAATAAAAAAACAAACCACCAAGCTACAGCTGATCCCCTCTGCATAATTCATCTATTTGATCTCCTTAACAGCTACTGCAATTTCTGAATTTCCTTTTCATTTATAGAAGACTGTTTCTGACTGGACCCAAACCAACATCACTTTCTCCCTGGAAGGACATGATGTTGCCTTTCTAACTTCTAACTCACTTTCCACTCAGCCCAAGCTTTTACAGAATACCTGCCCCAACAGCTCAGCAAGGAGATCTTGAGCATTTCTGTTTCTAAGGAAACGAGGTGAGGACTGCACGGGGAAGTGCTGTGACTCAAATACAGGGCCCCAAACCCTTCTGCAGTGGACAGACGTCCGTAACATCATCACTGTGCGGCAGGCTGGACTTCAGCTTCAACGGTGAGCCAGCCCATCCAGAGGTAACGGTGCTGTCACCCAGGCGTGAGCCAGCGAGGAATGTTTAGTGCCACACGGCCGTGGCACGTGAAGAGTGATGCTCATTGAGGTGACAGTGTGGCACTTGCTTTTATACTCTGAACAGACAGAGCCCTCAAATTTCCAGGCTGTCAGTTCAGTAGGAAAGAAGAAACTTACTTATTTGGCCAATTTCTTCACACTACGGTTTTTACTTGTATTTTAAAGCTTTCATCCCCAAATCGCATCAAAGGCCAAGCATCACTGTCTGTCCCTTAAAAGGGTAGTAACTGGATTCCACCGGCATCTGCAGTGCATTGCATCCATGAAGTTTTAGCTCAAAAGGTGAAGTTTTTCTACAAGTGCTATAAAAGATCCTTCATGCTATAGCGGAAAATCACTGATCTGCACAGTTCATGCAGGTAGTAGGGGAACCAGCTGTGGGACAAACCTTCCACAGAGCTAGGACGCTTTGCAGGACTCCAGACAATTGTTCACAGATTCCACAGTTAAGTTTATGGTTCAGGGCAAAGGTTGCCAAAAATTTTACTCGTGGCCACACTGAATGGATGGCTTCTTCCAAACAGGGCTGCTGTATTTCCACATTTATCATGGTAGAGTTCAAGGGCTTCAAGCCAGATCTTCACATGCCCCAGCAAGCTATTTGCAAAACTTTCATTTGAAAGCAGGAAGAAACCTAATAAGCATCACCAATTGCTCTCACTATCCTATTAGACCATAGCACCAGCAAGTGCGAAGTAGTGGCTTGTCTGGGCTGGCAGCAGTTCCTGGCCATGCCCTGCAGGTTTCCCATTGACCCCTGTGGTTTCCTTCTCCTCCCACCTCTACTGCCCTCACCGGTGTTTCAGAGCAGGCAAGGAAAAAAAAAATAGTTGTTTTTTTTTTAAAAAATCACTTTATAAGAGGAAATGTATACCTGAAATGAATCATGACCCTGATTTAAGCTTAATTGCCTTTTTTTCACCTTGACTCAGTTAAAGCATATGACAGTGGTCATGCAGTGCCAGGAGCTGGTGTAAAAACCAGATTCCAGAACATTACGGTAACAGGCAAGATCTTAACTTTTATTCCTATTTTTCCCACTTTTTTTCTTTTATCTCCTGCAAGAAGTACCTAAGAGAAGTGACTGGGAGATCATTCCTGCCCAGGACGGGCAACTGAGAGGCAGGAAAGCCCTGGGCAAGTTCCTCTGCAGGTTTTGGGGGAATGTGAATCTCTGAGATGTGCAGCAGGTGAATCCCACTTTGCAGAGTGCCCCAGTTGTGCTGTGACTAAAAGTCATAATGAGACCCCATGTGGGCAAAAATTCTCGTCTGGAGGAGACCCAGTCTCCCCAAAGGCAATTCAGAGAACTGATGCTGGCAAACAATTAATGTAAACAATCCTCCTTTTAACAGTCTTCTGTTCAGCAGGTATTAGTAGGAGGACCTCTCTCATCAGGACCTCAAAGCAGCACCACCACTACAAACACATTGTTTCTTAGCTGAACTGCCCAGGTCACAGAATTACAGACTGGTGGGGGCTGGAAGGGACCCCTGGAGATCGAGTCCAGCCGCCCTGCTAAAGTGAGTTCACCTCGAGCAGGTTGCTCAGGACTGTATCCAAACAGGTTTTGAAAGTCTCCAGAGGAGGAGACTCCACAACCTCTCTGGGCAGCCTGTTCCAGAGCTCTGTCATCCTCACGGGAAAGTTTTTCCTTATGTTTAGCTGGAACTTCTTACGTTTTAGTTTGTACCTGTTGCCCTTTGCCCTATCACTGGGCACTGCTAAAAAGAGTCTGGCCCTATCCTCTTGACATCCACCCTTTAGATATCGATAAGATCCTCTCTCAGTCTTCTCCAGGCTAAACAGCCGCAGGTGTCTCAGCTTTTCCTCGTAAGAGAGATGCTCCGGTCCCCTCACGATCTTCGTAGCCCTACAAAGGGTCCCACTGCACAGCCCTGGCAGCCTGTGGGCACACAGAGCAATGAGGAGGCTGCACGGCCCTGAGAAATGTCCCAAGGGCAGGAGCAGTCTCAAGAGCGCCTTACAGAAGAGCACCGGGCCGCACACACACATGTTTCAGATCCGCATTGCCAGCTGTTAAATCTGCCACAGCTCCAGCTCCAAATGCCCACGCTGCACTCTCAGAGCTGAGCCTGGGACTGCTGCCAAGGCACCGGGCTGCGGCGGGTCCGGCAACATCTGCCCCGCGTCCCCGCACACCTTGTCAGCACGGGCCCCACTAAGCAAGTGGGAAGGCTGAGGCTTCCCCTCCCCAGTCACAGAGCAATCTCCTTGCATGGGCTTGATGATTCATGGCTCGAGCACCGTGCAAAGCTGGTCTTGCGCAGCAGCACTGACCCATGAGCAGCCAGTGGTTACATGGGCTCCTTCTGCTCGACGAAGCAGAGAAAAGCCTACAGGGACTCTGCTCGCTAACCTCCCTCAGCAGCAATCACACAGTCCCTCTGCATGCTTTGATCAATATTTAAATGATGGTGACAGCATTAAGAGGCCACCCCACACACACTGACATGGTGCCTCCAGTCATCCCATCTGGCCAAGGTCTGAAGGGAAAGGAAAAGATGAGCCTTGTTCTGTATCTTGAAGGTCAGTAGGTTCAGGCATGTTTGAAAGTTTAACTAAGGCTTTGTGGCAGGTCATCTCCCTATTTCCTGATGTGGAAACAATTTTATTTAATACTTCATTGAAATAACAGACCATTGTGTAATACTCCCAACAACAGCCTTCAGTGAAGATCTGCCGCTCCAGACAGGTAAAACTCTGCCGCAGTGTAATCAACAGAGTAGGAATTAAAAGCTCTGTAATGCTCACTCAAAGCCAAGATACTTATCCCTTCCCTGTTCACATCGGTATTGAGCAGCCGGACACTGCAGCGAGGTGCTGCCTGCTGCCCTGTCACCACCAGCCTGCGACCACTCCAACCCGCAGCCTCTCCCGGGAAGCCTCAGCGGGTCACCCCAGGCAGGTGCTCCAGCTCACTCCCGCTCCCACCAATCCAGCCGTAGTTACTTAAAAGATGCAGTACGTTGCTGCTGCTGATGCTAATGCAGTTCCCACTGTGAGGCATAACGTGGCTTTTCCAAGAGCAGAGGTGGGAAACTGTGTTATGATAAAACACTACACTTGCTGCTCCAGGGCTACGAGGCTCCCCGAGTAATTACAATGGGGGCAAAACTTCTTTCTCTCTCAACACATAACCAAAGGCAGTGTCAAACACATACCACACCCTGCCCAACGCTCATCCGTCGCATGAGCACCACATCTCCTCTATCCCTTGATCCTGCAAAGCAGAGAGGAGTCTCCCAGTCTGGTATTTAGAACGGGAACACGTCAGGAGGTTCCTCACTCCTAATTCTGACTTTCTTGCTGGCCCTTACTTACTGTCTCCTAACTTTCCTCATCTCTGAGGTAGCACTTGCTCACACACAGAGAATCTTTGTCACTTCTGGAAGAGTAAGACCATTTGGGCTAAAGAGAAGGTCTCTGATACACACCAGGGAGAACCAAGACACTTTGGGGTAGTACAGCTGATGTGTATTTGTTCAGCTTTCAGAAGAGGTGGCCTTAAAAGCAGAGATAGAATGTAAGTGAAAAATGTTTTTCAAACACATTAGAAGTTAAAAAAGAAAAAAACCCAGTGACTACGCTTCATTCAAATTTCAGTGCCTGAATTTCACCTTGATACTGCTTTCAGCTTGAACAAAGGCCTTGGTAGAAAAAAGCCCATGGTGTGCGGTGACTTGAAACATCCAATGTCACCGCACACAAGCTGCTGAAAACTTTGGAAAAATTCCCCTCTGAGACGCCAAGAGCAGCGGCGAGCAGGGAACAGCATGAGTCACTGCGGCTGTCCTGGGCCACTAGCCCTACAGCAGCTGCACTCTCATCAGCAAAGGCACCGGGGCTGGGCTACAGCATCAATGGCAGAGCCAAAGAAATGGTGAAAAGCAGCAAGGAATGGAGGGGAGGGAAGAACACCTCAGGAAGTCTCAGATTAAAGACTCAACTTCTGTTTTAAAGTGAACTTTGAAGTAAGGTAGGTGTTAAAAATCTGCGGATGACTCAGAGTTTGTTTGTTGGAGAGTGGCCATTTACCAGGATTCTCTGCCCATCAGGCACAAGGCAGAACCCATCAGCCAGCCAGGCAGGCAATGGACTGTTAACTGAGAGTATTCACAACCACATTTATAGCTTTACTCCACTCATCAAATAGAGTAAAAACATAGAGTTTTCCCATCAAAGTATTCAACCACTACTTTTCTTACTCCGGGCCAGCAGAAAGTAGACACAAGGAGTCGCATGCGGTTTGTCTATCTTATCAGTTTTCACTGACTGCAAAGATGTAAGAGCTTGGTAAGTCTTTTCTATTTCATGGGAAGGCAAAAATTAAAGCCAGTCACTAACTAGAGAGCAAGATCCACTTTTTAAAGTTGGATGATTCTAGCTTTAAAGAACTGGAGGGCAAGCAGGCTGTGGGAAGCCCTGCAGATTCCCATCAGCTCAAGGCACAGCAGCATTGCCAGAGATGAAGTCCAGACGTGGATCTAAATGTCTCCAAAGATGGGATGTTTGCCTCCAGCTTTAACACATGAGGTGGGTTTCCAAGCAGGCTGACTATGCAGATGGAACTATTTTTTTGCTAATCCAAAAATCTAACCGCAGCTTGTCACGGGCAAGAAGGTCCTGCTATCCTTCTGTAGGAACGATTATGACCTTCCAGATACTGCGGTGATTCCAGCATCAACATTTTTCACACTCCCCTGTCACAACAAAAATAATATGCCTGCGTTATCTGAATTACAGACACTCGTGGGAGCGAGCATTAAGCAGACTTTCACAAGGTAACAGAGATACAAACAGATGGACAGATCCTGGTGTTTAAGCTGTACCATTCCACGGGGTTTCCTTCAGCCAATTTGATCACCTCCGAGGAAAGGAAGCTTTACACCTGATGCATCTGTGCTGAAAGACCTCCTGCCTTTAAAATGACTTTTCTGAGTGTTACTGGAAACAACAACATTAAGATAATGGCAAGACTGGCAGTGAGAAATTCACCGGGGATGCAAAATAAATGAAATCAATTAGTATTATAAATACAGTCTGAGTTTCACGTGTCTCACATGTCAATTATTCATACTGAACTTTTGAGACTTTATTATTAACAGGTTTGATTTGGCAAAAGCTATAAAAAAAAAAGAACAAAAAACCCCAACACTGCTATTTTAAACTTGTGCCATCGCACTACAGTTTACATAGTTGCAAATAAAACGGACGAATATTTTTATGAGCCACCACATGGCTCAGCTAATACCAAGAGGCACTTACTGAAACAAAAATTTTGAACAATCCTGCTTCACAGCAAGCCCAGTTTTGATTTTTCCAATTAAATGAAGAACAATTCATACTGGTACATGAAAGTGGATGAGCACTGTTTTAAGTATCAGCTCTGGTGAAACGCATATTAACTGAATGCATCAGTTTTGAGGTCAGCTGTCATTCTTTCCAAATTGCTCCCTGAGCAGATCACAGAGCAGATGGAAAAGGCCAGTTTGACATGACTCTTTGGCTTAATTATAGCATTACTAAGACAGCATATGGAGTTGGTGTGTACTGTAGAATTTTACCCAATAACTTTACTTCTCATAAATTCAGTGATCTGCTTCATTTGATTTTACTTGATCTTCAGGATGTACATTTACTGCAAATGAATTACTTTTACCTGTGCATTACTAGGTCAAGCATTCTTAGCAAGTGCAAGAGCTGTAAATCCACATTAATGTTCAAAGAATCAAAGAATTTAAATTCTAGATCAATACAAGATCCTTTCCAAAACATCAGTACTTAAACAGATTCACTGTTTTCAGCACTAATTGTGACAGATCCCTCGAGTTATCCTGTGATTGCTCAGAGCCAAGCAATGCCAGACTAGCCTAGTGACAAAAAAAGGCTTTGTATTACGTAGACAAACGTCTCCCAAAGAACTATCTCATGGCACATGCCTTCTCATATGCACAACGCACCCACAAATGCAAAGATGGCAAAAATAGATCCAGCAGGAAGAGCGGAACAGCTGAAATCCCTAAGACACTACCTGGAAGCATGGATGGTTTGGCATCTCAGCACAGCACTGCTCCATTTCAATAGCCTTCGTTTACGGAAACAAATTGCTCACATCTGCAAAGTGACCAGCCATCAATGAAGGATTTAAATTCTTGACACTGATCTTCTCTTGGAAACTTTTTAGGAAAAGTGAACATCAAATAAAACCAAAAACTCTTGTTCTCGTCCTCTAAATATTGCAGTTACATAGGTTTTTATAACATTATCTGTGTCAACAGTTCCACGTGCAACACTGATAAACTCTTCAAGGTTCAGATGGGATATCGGGGTATGTTGTAGGTGCTAACATGATAAAATAGGAGACCCACCTGCCATTGTGGGGAGGCACACTTTAACCAGACTGCAACTATCACTAAAATTCCTCCGAGGTCTATTATCATAGAGAGGGTGTTTTGAGGCACCAGGATGTACAGAATTCCGTATCACTGCCAAAGGCACAGGAAGCTTGAAAACCCAGTGCCTGCTTGATTATTTTAATACCCTATGCCTGTCTGCCTAAAATGAGGAAATGGGAAAAGGACAGGGCTGTCAAATTGCGACAGAAAGTGGTTCATTTCCACTGCCCTCTTTCTAAGCAGTTCAGCTTTTCCTGTTGGGCAGGAATGGAAGGATGCAGCTGTTCAAAATTAGGAAGGGGAAAAAGAAAACAAAAGAAAAAACTACCAACAAAGAAAACTCTTGGGTTTCTATGATTTCTAAATAGAACTCTCAGGAAAAAGCTTCATTCTGAAATTTCATCATAAAATGAAAAAGAAAACAAAGATTTTCTTGTAAAAACCAATTTTGAAACAAGGTAACTCATTTTTAATCACCTCTCAGCTCTTAGGTTTAATACAAAAGACTCCTAATGCAGCAACTTGCCCTGACATAGCAGACTGTCAAACCACCCTTTGAGAACCGCTTTCCAAAGCTGACTTAGGACCCTCATAACACCTTTGACACCATTTGATCTTCACTTTACCTTTCTAAAAGACAAACTCAAATTAGAAAATAAGGGTGGAAAAAGGAAAAAGAAACAAACAACAAAAAAAACCCAACGCATAGCACTGAAAGCAGAATAGCTTTGAAAAATTCTCACTGTCTGAAACGTTAAAATGCCTGATTTAAGAGGCTGGATTCTCAGACTGCCACATTAACAAATGATCACCATCAACCTGCAGTTTAACTGCTTACATTTATAATCTTTGTGAAAATAGACGGATGGTAGTTAATGGCTCTTCATTTGTTTCTTGGGCAAGAAACAGGCCGTATTTCACCAAATGGCAAGGAGGTACAAGCTCTGTGAGGTGCCATAGAGTCTGTCTGCAGATGTCCTCAACTCTCTCTTGGAGCTTTCAGTGCACCTCACCTCTAGGACCCACTGCAGATCAGGCAGTGTGTGGCAAGTGAGGGGATCTGAATCTGCAGCAAACACAGCCCCGCAACCAGAATCAAGTGCCACTGACAGAAGAATATTAAACAGGGAATAAAAAAAGAGGAATGAGTGTGGAGGAATAAATAGGAAACAAATGAGAACTTATGGATGCTCCTCACAAGGCACACGCTCTCATTTGATTCTCGCCGCACTCAGCCTCAAATGCCCATAAGCCTGCAATTTCACATTTTCTGCAAGCCTGGTAAGAAAAGAAGAAATTCCTCCTGTATCATTATAATTCAGAAACACAGTAATGCCCCCTCTTGAATTTTTTGACAAAGCAGAGGTCAATTTTGCCTGCATCTATTCTGATATCCATGGAATCCCTGCACAATGCTGGAGTTACCATCCCACACAAACAAAGCATCAATTTGGCCTTAAAAGACCAAAGCTAAGAGCTGCTCCTGGCAATCACAAACACCACAGACTCTGACTTCCACCCTGACACAACCTGGAATTGTAGTTTCAAGACATGTTTTTGTGGAAGAGAGTGTGGAGCTGCTATCTTCTGGGTCCCCACAGGAGAAGCCTTCGGATTCAAGATGAGTGGTCCTATCTTAGCCACCATCTCAACCCTCAAATCTCATAACAGCAACAAATTCTCTGTAACTCCAGGTATGCATGACCTCCTATAGAAACTAAAACCCCAAAATGCCCCAAATTTGAAGGTACTGCTTACTCAGTGTTGTAACTTTGATGCTTTTTGATGTTTCCACTAAGACTTACTTGACTTATATTAACATAGCTCATAGTTATAAAGTTGAGGGGAAAGAAGATATTATGGCTGGGGTTTTTAAAAGACTTAGGCAACCAAATGCCACTGGGAATTCTGAGCCTACAAATTTCAGTGCTATATACAGATTGCTGCACTCTACCCTCACAAGATCATACATTTCAGCATTCTTACTACATGCATATTTTAGTTATATTTTTAACATTCCATATTTAATATTATAAAATTACTTTATTCTGTAATGCTAGTTGACATAAAAAAAAAAATCAATGTTTATGTGACGGTTATAAAACTTTCATATACAAAAGTTTCTCATTCGCATTTGTCGGAATATTTTAAAATCAGCCTGTTTCTATCCACACAGCTTTGCACAATAACATGAATATCTGAAAGACAAACGGTAGCCAAGTGTTACTGAAATACAACAACAGTAAACTTTCAGTTGCTGCACACACCACAAGCTACAAACACACCTTCCAGAAGTGATCCCCCACACCATGACTCTCCGAGGGCAAATGGAAACTTGAATGAGGTCTCCTAAGATGTGGTTTGGCAATTACTGCACAAAAGCATGGGTGAATGGCAAATTTTCCCTCAGGTGCATCTCCCAAGAAAAAACCAATTCTTCCTTCATCTTAGTAACACAAAACAGACTTTTAGATAACCTAAAATGTAAGTTATTTGGGGTTATTTAAGCAAGAAAGATACAGTGCGTCCACCTAACACGGAGCTGTTACTATTAGAAGCCAAACTGCATTTTCACTACGAGAAACTTCCAAGGCAAAATTGGAATGTTTCGACTTGATAAAGATAAAAAAAACACAGAGGAAAAAACTGCCCACCTAGACTTTAAATGATGCTTTAGATAACTCAATTTGACACTTCAAAATACAGAATTTAGCTTGTGCTGCATCCTTCACAACAAGGAAGACAGGCTGCCCGGGTTATAAAAGATGAGGTTATCTGCTGTGCTACCACAGGCAGAACTGGGGTCCAGTTACCTCCTTATGTACAGCCTAAATTAAATTGTCCTACAAGAACTTGGTTATTGGCATAAAAGGCAACATCAACCTTTACTGCTCAACAGAAATGTGTAAATATTTACACAAGAATTGGGGTCAGCTCTTCATATCAGACCACCTTGTTTTAAGAAGGGCAGCATAGAGGGAAGTCCCCAGCAGAGGGCTGCAGGTCAGCTCAGTGGTGCCTGGTCTGCTGTAGAGTCCCTTCGTGGAGGTGACTTGGGCAGCAGTGACAGAGGTAGCCAGACAAAAGCAACCTGTGATGCCCAGAGTCCGTCTTATGGATGCAAGAAAGAAAGATGTTGCAACTCAAATAATTATACGGGTGAAGAACAGGCAAAAAGACAGAGGAAAGATGCCAACTGAACATGCAACCAGCAGAGTCGTAGCAAGATTCTCCACTGTGTCGTTAAATTTAATATTCCCAAAGTCCCCAACTATTACATTTTCAATGCCTATTAGAAAAGCAAGTACACAAACAAACAAAATAGCAGCAAGGTGGATTTAATTGACATAAAACCAAAGAGACACCTTGTTCAGGTAACAAATTCCCAAATTAATATCCTCCACTTAGAAAACGACATACAGTTCAATAATACCCAAAGGTGTATTTCTAATGAAAAAAAAAAAGAAAAGTGTAGTCAATAGCCTCATCTTAAAAGAGTCTTTTCTGTGGTGGGGAAGGAAACAGGAAAGAAACTTTTTCAGCTCTGGCATTCATTATAGAAACAGTTTAAATATAATTAATGGTTTTCCTGCAGGCAGAGATTCCTGCAGTTACACTGTCCACTGACTAACTTACCCTGCTCCAGACTCTGAGGATAACAGAATTCTTGGGGAAAATGCAAAAAGAATTCTGTAACCGTAGCATTATCATGCATAAAGAAAAGTCCATGTACAGAATAACTGTATTTCAGATATTTCTCTCAACATAATCTCTGGCTCACGGGCACTGAAACTCTACAAAGTGTCATCAGAAGCAGGAACCAAGTTGTACGCTCCCGGGGAATTCACAGAAGCGGTTTACTAAAACTATCTCCTTTTTAGATACACGCTGTTCTCAGAGACCATCTACTAATCTATGCAACTGGGAAAGTCGTGAGCAGAGAAGCAGGATGGATAAACAAAGTAACTCTCTTCAACTTCTTACATCTCTTCAACAGAGATAAAAACCCTTCTAGATTAAGTCTCTCAGAAAAAAATGCAGTTTCTTTTGAAACTGAGTTGTTGGGATAAAAATTACTTTCAGGATTTTAGTCGAGTCTCCATTGGGAACAGGAAGAATCGAAATAGTACAACATCATTGCAGCTCGCTAAAGCAACAGTCCAAATGGTAAATCTATCCCAGAAACAGGCTCAGCTCCTCGCTTTGAGTGACTTGCGCTGATTAAGGACTATGCATGTGAACACAGAGATGTCAGCAGCTCACCTCATTCAACATCCATTGAACAAACAGTTAATAAAACCTGCACCTTAAATACTGTGCTCTGTTCTGGGCCCCTCACTATAAGGACATTGAGGTGCTGAAGCGTGTCCAAAGAAGGGCAATGAAGCTAGTGAAAGGTCTTATAAGGTCTTATAAGATATGGCTGAAGGAACTGGGGGTGTTTAGCCTGGAAAATCGGTGGCTCAGGGGAGACCTCCTCACTCTCTACAAATATGTAAAAGGAGGTTGTAGCAAGGTGGGGGCTGGCCTCTCCTCTAAAGTAACAAGTGAGAGGACAGGAAGAAATGGCCTCAAGTTGCACCAAGGGAGCTTTAGGTCGGACGCTAGGAAAAATTTCTTCACCGAAAGGGTTGTCAAGCCCTGGAACAGACTGCCGAGGGCAGTGGTGAAGTCCCCATCCCTGGAGGCTTCTAAAAGAAGTGTAGATGTGGAGGTGAGGGACATGGTTTAGTGGTGGATTTGGCAGTGCTGGGTTAATGGTTGGACTTGATGATCTTTAAGATCTTTTCCAACGTAAACAATTCTGTGATTCTATGATAGTAAGCGTACTACTGCACAAAAATCTAGCATTTTCTATCCCTTTTTTCTTTATATGCATATTGTCATTTCTTGTCATTTATAATCAAGCACACAACACTTTCATATTACACAGTGCAGCCAAATAAAACCATCAGTATCTTTAAATGGGGGGAATTCACTCACTCGGGTGGATTTTCAGCATTAATGTTAGATTAACACCAACTGTCTAATTATCATGAAAGGATCACAAGGAACACAGTTCTGCAACAAAACTTATAACAGCTCACGTTAATAGGAAGACTATTGGAGATAACACTCGTGCTTCAATATTTGATGCAAATAAATGTAATATTTAGAGACTGGGAGGGATGGGGAATCATCAGAGCTACTTCCTGTAAGATTCTTTGATCCTCCAGAAGATTTAATGCTGCTACTTGGGTCTTCAGTTTGAGGAGTTCGTACCCAGATGCTTATCCAACCTTTTTAACACTACTGTAGCGTTTAGATGCATGGCCTGAGTTCATTCAGAGATTTTGCTGGTAACAACGAAGGACCTCCCAGCTATTACTCACCTACTACCAGTCTGACCAGGAATAAAGATCTCCAAGAGCCTTTACACACTTTTTCACCAACTAAACCCCACTTGGTGGCTTTTTGTAAATACAGGTTTTGCTCAAGTTTTCAAAGCCCCCACTCAAAACAAAACCAAGACTTCAATTGGCAGAGTGAGCTGATGTAGTGATGGTGAGTAAAGGGTTGGACATGAAGTGTTAGGAGCAAACTCTCAGGTGGATGCCCAGAAAGGCTGGAAAATCAAGCTGGAAGAGGACTGTTCCAGGGGGCTCTAAGGACTGTAGCCAGAGCCCAACTCAGAGCATTCCCATTTCAGTCCAAAAACAACTACGCCTGAACTACTAAGTTCAAAACGCTCTGGGTTCATTTCCATAAGTAACTACCATGATTTAAAGTGAATGATTTGATCATTGGAGATGTTCTGAAGTTAAGGAGCTACCCAACATCCATTACTTTTACTATCGTGTTGGGAACACGGTGCCTGAAGCTAAAACAATTTTTCTCCCCAGCAGTCAGAGTTCAGGGCAAGGAGGCTCATTACTGATGTGCGCTTCCATCATTCTGGACTCCTTCCAGTTTTCAGCTCCTGCTTAGATCCCTTCGTTCACCCTGAATTATTGACATCTGGAGGATAATTAGTCCATCACTGCTTGGAAAAACTAGAATGCTTTCTAAATTTCTTTCCAATCACTTAAGCTAGTGTACAGTAGTACCTTCTACCACAATTTTGCACTTAACTCTTATTAAGGTCTTTTACCTCCTGTTTCTTAGCATTGAGATACTGAGCAATTCCTTGGCTTCATTCTAAAATAAAAGCTACATCACATTTGAGCCGATGCCTTCCAGCCAACCTCTGCCAAATACAATTTGCTTAAAAACCTAAACCTTTCTCGCTGAGGTTGGATAAGAAACTTGCGGCAAAAGCTGCTTTATAAATAAACCTTGTACTCTTGCACTTGAAAAAAAATAGTGTTTCACACAGGAACCAGAGAAAACCTGACTCCACATAACCAGAGGAGACACTCAACTGTAGCAATACACATCCAAAAGGTTCTGCTAATTAAAACCAAATGACTCCTTACAAATGGAGCAGCAGTTTAGCTGGGTTTGAGTAGGCAGCATGTGACTCTCTGCTTTCAGTTCTCGAAAACGTGACAGACGTAACAGACAGACGTTGAGTAACAAGCCACTGCCTCCACAACGCGCTGAGGGCCAAACTCCAATTTCCTTGTAATGTCACTGTGATTCTGAAACAGTAATGAATGGGTTGGAGGTTTTTCCCCCTGAACATACTTATAGCGTGCTAGAATTATCCTGACAGCCACCAAGAGCCATATTCTGACAGAAGAAACCCTCCACTGGGCTTCTTCAAAAGCTGCATTTGGACCGATCTAAAGGAAAACCGCACATTTTAAACTCGGTGCTACAAAGCTATCTTAACAGTCAGAAAGCACTGAATGAGTCTCCCAGAACATCGATCATATGCAGTGTATTCTTTTTGATGCCATGAATTATAAAGAAAAACCAGATCTCCTGTCCTCACACATGCTACTCGTACCTCTGAAACCATCCACGTTTGGTCCACCTAAAGCATAGGTGGTTAAAATACCACAAGGATATTAATCACATAAACTAGTACAGACAGAGTTAAAGAAGGAGCAATAACAACACCAGTTACTTACTAGATTTATGGTTTCATAAACATGCTTGAAGTTCTTGTATAAATATCTTAGGTATCAAGCAAACTGTTTCAGATCAAATCTGTTCTCAAGTGACTATGCCTCACTGGTGACCAGCCCTAGCATAACTTTCAGGTATTCAGTGCCTCTCACAATTTGATCTTTAATAAAGATGAGCTTTTGGTGTACCCTGAAATCTCTTTTGGAAACATACTAGTAGTGACACAAATAGGAAATGAATTTCACATACTTCAAGGTTTCAAATAGAAGAAGGGAAGCAAGGCAGTTTTAGGAGAAAGCAAACAAAAATTCTTGAAAATTTAGGAGTTAGAATAGAGAAAAATAAAACTGCCTTTCATAAATAAAGTAATTCTTTATTATTATGACCTGGATGAAGGGACAGAGTGTACCCTCAGCAAGTCTGCTGATGATAAAAAGGTGGGAAGAGTGGCTCATATGCCATTCAGCAAGACCTGGACAGACTGGAGAGTGGGATGGAGGAGAATCTAATGAAATTCAACAAGGGCAAGTGTAGAGTCCTACATCTGGGGAGGAATAACCTCCTGCACCAGTACAGGTGAGGGGCTGACCCACTGCAAGCAGCTCTGTGGAGAAGGACATGGGAGTCCTGGTGGACAACAGGTTAACCACGAGCCAGCAGAGTGCCATTGTGGCCAAGAAGGCCAATGGTCTCTTGGGGTGCATTAAGTGCGTATGTGTGACCAGCAGGTCAAGGGAAGTTATTCTCCCCTCTGCTCTGCCCTAGTGAGACCATATCTGGAGTATTGTTTCCTGTTCTCAGCACCCCAGTTCAAAAGAGACAGGGAACTGCTGAAGAGAGTCCAACAGAGGGCTATGAGAATGATTAAGGGACTGGAGCATCTCTCTGATAAAAAAAGGCTGAGAGACCTGGGGCTGCTCAGCCTGGGGAAGAGAAAACTGAAAGGGGATCTTCTCAGTGCTTATCAATATCTGAAGGATGGGTGTCATGAGGATGAGGTTAGACTCTTTTCAGTGGTGTCCAGTGATAGGATGAAGGGCAATGGGCACAAACTGGAACACAGGAAGTTCCATCTGAACATGAGGAAAAATCTTTCCTGTGAGCATGACAGAGCCTGGAACAGGCTGCCCAGAGAGGTCGTGGAGTCGTCTTCTCTAGAAAGATTCCAAACCTGCCTGGACACGTTCCTGTGCAACCTGCTCTGGTTGAACCTGCTTTAGCAGGGGGGTTGGACTAGATGATCTCCAGAGGTCCCTTCCAGCCTCTATCATTCCGTGAAAATTCCAGAGTCACTTAATTTCCTATGAATCCTTCTAGACACCATAACAATTGGTTGTTTAAAAAAAAGAACCAACAAACCCCACAAGAAAAAGACCACCCAAAGCCCACCATTCAATTATACATGCTGATTCATAAAGCTCAAGGCGATCATCACCAGTTCACTTCTGATTCTTACTGAGCACTCAGCATGTTAGATGTAGAGTGCATTTGTCTTGTCTACTATCAAGTAAAAAGCGTAGTTATTTGTGGTCATTACAGGCCTGGCAAAGATACTTTGAGAGACTCTTTTCTCTTGATGGAAGTCAATTTGTTGGAAAGAAAGGAAATCTGGGCTCTTGAAGTTCACTGAGAAAATTAAATAGGCATCTATCGCGCTACATGGTTTATTTACAAAATGAGTTCATTAATCTATCACGTATAATTAGTTTTCTGTGACTACAGAAAGGCAACAAAATAGCAAGGGGAAGAATTTACACCATAAGCTTGATAACAAGCTAGTAGTTGCTTTGCCTTCACAGGGGTCTGGAAAGCTCATGATACCAGCCCTCCTCCCCAAAAAGGGAGTAAAAAGCCTGAAGGTGACCCTAAGGAACAACTCCCATGTTCAGTCTAGTTGAAAGTAGGCCAGAATACATGTGTATTTTGGAATGGTGGTGGGTGAATATGGCTGAGTGTACGGGCTGAACAGACTCTGTTTCCCAGGAATGACATCTGAGTCCCAAGGAAAACTGAAGAGACAGAAGTCTGCAGACTAGAGCAGGTTTCCAGTAGTAAGGACCTGGCATTGCTATCTCTAGGCTGTTTTTTTAGCCTGTGACTTGGAGATGTGCAAGTAGCAGCGGGCTACGCAGACCAGAGGCAAGTCACACCAGCCAACACAGAACATGTGCAGGTCAGAGAGCCTCTGTTCCTACCTGAGACAGGAACCAGCCTGCTACTGGTAGGCAAGGAAGCAGGGAAACAGTACCCATCCCAGCATCTGCATCACCCCTGCAGACCCACAGCATCATCACAAGGGCTACAGTAAATAATTAACATCTAAACTCGGAAAGGAAAATGGAGATGAGCACAAAGGACACCAAAGCCGCAGACTCTGGTCAACTTCTTGTGCTGCATCATATTCACAAGCATTCTTTTGCACCAGACCAGCAGATAGTACATCTCACCAATAGGTTCTGCTGGGTGCTGAGCTCAGTATTATCTCCTTCCCATGACAAGCGAGTTTGCACAGTGTGATTTTCTATCTGCCAGTCCTTCATTCTGGTCACATCAAATAAAAGAAGCAAAAACTACACCAACGAAGACCAGACTATAATTGAAAAACTGACAACTTCCCAAATCAGATGTGACTGTGACCCAAATCAGGAGGGGAAGAAACAGTAATTCATCCTGGCACACTAATTAATTATCACACAGATTGCTTATTGATTTTCTTGTGTTCACTTTGATACCTTATGGAGTACACTCATTTCAAGCAAACTTCTCACAGGATAGCAGATGCTGGTGGATCAAAAGCAGATGCAAATGCACAGGTAGGTAGATCAGGTCTCCAGTTCTGCAGAGGGGCAGGGCCAGAGGCAAATCCAACCATCCACAGCACTGAATCCCAGCACCAAGAGACTCCTCTCTAGTCTCACTCATAAATGCTAAATTTTCCAATAATGATTTCCCAGCAAAGCAAACCCGCCCTTGCTAATAAAAGTAGTCAAATTGCCAAGGTCATTCGCGAGTCACTTGAGCTTCTTGAAGGCTTCCTGCATTGGACAATAGGCTGAGTTCCCAGAGAAGTTATCTAACAGGACATTTTCTAATTATAGAATTAATTACTGCCACAGAATAAACAGCAGAGGCATGCCAGGCTGGAGGTAATGATTTGTACAATTAGCTCTCTCACATCAAATAAACATTTACAGCTATCCTTGAACAGGGAATTTGTAATATTAGGAGGCCCAACTGTCATCATTCCTGGAATATGCTGCCACTGTAACACCCAAGTGAAAACCTCTTATCTTATCTCTAAAATAGTATGGACAAATGTCATTTAAGTTGTTGATTTTCTTCGGCATGCTCTGGGCATTAAGGAAGCATCCTCACTGGAAAGGTTTTAGTTTTGTTTGTTGTGTTTTGATTGGGTAACAAGCTGGTTTCCAATGCGTGATCACAGGGAAAGTGCCTGTTCTTAAGACGTGCCTACAGCAGATGTGTCACAATGATCAAGGAACATTCTCGTGGACAGCATCTTGTTTGTTTGCGCACAGGGAAACTGCGACGATCTCATTTCCAGCTCTTTGCACAAACAGTACAATCGTCATCATTACAGCGATAAAAGCAGCCTCTGAAGATGTTTCTGTCTAGTGAAGGACCCATCAAAGAGGAAGTGTGAACAACCTCAGAAAGGGGCTAGTATATGAAAGGGTCTAATTTTGTGGTCTAAAACCAAACACAAATGAGGCAGCAAAAGCGCTTACAGAGGTGCACAGCTTAGAGCACACAACTGCTTGCTGGATTCAACTACAATTCAACAAACATTAAGAGAACCTAAATTCAGGATTAGCCCCTGGTCTGTCATCATTCCCTTCAAAACTGCCAGCACCTCATGCCATACCATATTTCCCACAAGATGCTTTGGATTCCCCTTAAGGACAGGAGAGTCTGTCTGGGAAGCCTACGAGGCCTGTCGAAAGTCACAGCCCAGGAGATCCTGTGATGGGCCACACTCTGGGTAGCTCATAGGAAAGGGTCAAGTAGTATCAAAATAAAATCGTTTTCCAGTTTAACAAGAACATTTGAACATTAGACAAGAGGTACAGTTTTATTAACAGGTTGGCCAGGCTCCAGTACTGCTCTGAATTTGAAATCTCCTTTCAGCCAGTTCTATGTCATCTCAGCTCCCCTCCCAGTTGTATGTCATCATGATCATCTGCACCGAGCATGAACCCTGTGCTCAAAGTCAGACAGAGCAGGGAGATCAAGCTGGCTGATGGCGAGCACGTGTGATTCAAGTGCTGCTGTAGAATCCTCAGCTAAAGAGGGTTCCTGCCTTCCAAGTGTATCAGAGTCCACCAGTCTTTCTTCCTTGCCTAGCAGCAGTAGCTCTGTAAATCCTGTAAAACTGGGCTGTCTTGTGAGACTACTAACAGCTGCTTCAGCAACCACAGGAACACAGTGAGGAGCTGCTACATTTCAGCATCCCTGTGGGAAGCAGACCCTCCACAGCAAGAAGCCAGGGTCAAGATCTCAACGTCACACACTCCTGAAAAGGACAACGTCAAAAGGTGCCAAAGGTAATCTCCAAAAACATGGAATACACTCCAAATCCACTTATTTCTACTCCAATTTGACCTGGAAGTGTTTTTTTCCAGAATGGGTTGTGAAGTCTGGGAAAAAATTGGAGAATGTGACCAACTTACAAACATACTGAGGCCTTTGAGCTACAATAAAACTGGATCATGTGAAAGGTAACAGTCTTACTCTGTATAAATGAGTCAGTACAGATATATGCAAATTCTTCTAGCCATTTTTACAACAACTTGCCTCAAAAGTTACCTTGACAACCTTATTGTCTCTGACGCTGCATAGCTGCCTGCTGTAGGAAGGATGTCTCATCTTTGAACTGCTCACTTAAACAGACTGGCTTGTTGAGCCAACGCTCCTATTTAAACTTTATACAACACACACCACTGTACTGAGGACACTGACAGTTACTTACAGCTCTGTCTCTGACACTGAGACAACAGCATTTGTGATGAGTGCAATTTAAAAACAGGTTTCTTTTGTCAAAAAAAAAAAAAATTCCCAACAAATTAGCGAAAGAAATAAACAGTTCTAGGACCAGCACATCTAACAGACTCCACTTTCTTCTGAATTTATTTCTTGTGGTTGGAACTGTCTTGTGTTCAAAGAAGGAGCAAGCTTGAACCAAAGCTTTCTGTGTGGCTGATGTGTCCATAACCTCTCCCAGGAGTCCAATAAACAATCTTCCCCTTCAGCCTCCTCCACACTAGCCATTCATACCTGTACCTAGTATTCATTTTCATAAAACTGTAATTGCCTATAACACCTCTCCTGTCAAACTGGGGTAATGGCTTGTAAGTTATTGGGAACAGGGGAAAACAGAGCAGCGACTGTTTGTACACACATACAAGATGATCCAAATGAACTGAAAATACATCAGCTCATACTTTGTAGGCATTCCATACAGTGGTAGGGGCAGAAAACCAAGACAAGCTCCTTGCGAAGTCAGGATATTTCTCGTGAAACGCTCTGGTGGTGAGCACAAGGTTTTCAAACCCAAAGCCCTCAGCAAGAGCCTCCCAACAAGTGAAAAATACAGACACGTTCTGGGCCCAAACCACTCAGACCACAGGGAAGTCACACATGCACTGGACACCACTGAAAACCTCTATGATGAACCAACACAACTACTGGAGCAGATGTCGAAGAGTTTGCAGCATCGTGCTCAGCTCCCACAGAGAACTTCCAGCAGCTTAACTGCTTACCTGCTACGAGCCTGGGAACAGCACGTTACCATAAATCCCTCGCACAAATGCATCGTCGAGGACAGAAGAATTAAATTAGGTACCCCAATTAACCTATAAATTAACCATCAAGATGGGAGTAACTAAGGAGTCCTGCTTCCTTTTGATTTTAAATTATTTTGGATACAATGTCCTCGAATGCCAAGATGCAGGATTCTGAGAAGCATGTACCTGGAGACAGTGGCTTGGTGCATTTCGTTGTGGATACTGGATCAAATCAGCAGGTCCATGTGTGAGAAGTGATGAAGATTAGAGTGTGCTTTCCTTGTTCTAGGGGAAAATAGAAGTAATCTACTAAAATGAAAATCAATTTTAGATGTTCCTTTATTACACTTTATGGTCTGTGAAGTTCCTTTCTCTTCATGCTGTTACGTGAATGGTATGTAATTCCTAGACTGGCGATAGATTTTTCTTTTAGAAAAGTAGTGAAGGTCTTAACTTTTTAATAGAAATTATTCCTCGGGAGTCCTTAGCTGCTATTCAAGCAGTTTAATTCAAAGAGTTATATCTCTCATTCAGAAAACTTTAACTGACACTAATCAGACCCAGCTATTTTTATTATTAATGTACAACAATGCTAATCCGGTGTGACTGGAGTCCTTAGCCAGAGTATTAAGGGCTTCTTCTCCCTAACGTGGTATTTAATAATAAAAAAAATAATATTTTTTGCATAATCTGCTTATGTCTGCTGCAACTGCTCAAGATCACCTCTAGCATTTTATTCTCTTCTCTGAGCCTCAGCACAGACATGTGCATCCTAAAAATGAAGCGATGCATGTTTGTGAGCTGATGGGAATCTGCATTGGTGTGCTTGTCACAGATGCATCGTGCATTCATATAACCATAGAATCACGGAATTGCTTGAGTTGGAAGGGACCTTAAAGATCATCTAGTTCCAGGCCTCCTGCCATAGGCAGGGACATCTCCCACCAGACCAGGTTGCTCAGAGTCTCATCCAACTTGGTATTAAATACTTACAGTGATGAGGTGTCCACAACTTCTTTGGGCAACCCATTCCAGTATCTCATCATCCCCAGAGTAAAGAACTTCTTCCTAATGTCTAATGTAAATCTACCCTGCTCTAGCTTAAAACCACTGCCCCGTGCCCTATCCCCACACGCCCTTATAAAAAGTCCCTCTCCAGCTTTCCCGTAGCCCCCTTCACGTACTGGAAGGCCACTATAAGGTCTCCCCGGAGCCTTCGCTTCTCCAGGCTGCACAGATCCAACTCCCTTAGCCTGTCCACGCACAAGCCTCTGCAGTCAGACAGTCAAAAAACAGCCGTCAATCTTCATATCAATTCTCATTTTGAAAGATCAAACAAGGCCTGCACATGCCAGGTATGATTCTTTTAAACTGTACCAGCTTCACATCACCTTACAGAGGTGAGGCTGCACAAACACAGGATCTGGCCGAAGCAGAGGAGGCCACCAGTCCCGCAGGTAGATGCTTGCAGAGAAGGCTGACATAGCAATATACTGAATTAACCTAGGTACTTATTTCATCAGTGACCAAAGCGCTACAAGTAGTAAACTTTAAACGGACACTAAATACAAATTGCAGTTCAAGCATATCCAAGAGCCTGCAGGGGCCCAGTGACAAAAACACTGAATTAGGTTGCAGAACACATTTATTCATCTTAATTGGGTGTTGTTGCTGAAGTATAGCCAGACTCCCACAATATCACCCACTCTAATCAGAAATAGGGCACAGAAATCCAACTCCCTCCGCTGTTTGATTTTAGCTAGTCAAAGGTAAGAAGCAGACGACAGAGCTCTTGTGATGTCTACAGGAATTATGCTTTTTGTACGTAAGCTGTTCTCGCCTTACAAGATGCACTGATGCCTCTTTTTGTTTCTGATCCCTTTTTAGCAGAGCTCAGAGCCACTCACTTCCAAGAGTGGTGAGCAACAGAGCTGCTTGCCCCCCTCTGAGCCATGGCAAGGCACGCAGCAGCTCCTGGAAACCAGCTGAATTCAAAGACAGACAAATGCGCCACAGAACGCAAAGAGATCTTGGTCTCTGACATACGATTTGACCTCAAATGAACTACATTGAGACCTGCACTAAGAAAGTATTTAGAAGGCTCCTGGAAACAGTATTTTTTTCCAGTCTCTTTCCATTTCCTCACTTTAGACAAGTGCCTCCCCCTCATCGCAGCGCTGCACACCTGAGGGTTGAGAGGAGTTTCCTTCCCATAGCCCTTTCCACCGGCTCACTGGGGGTTACAGGGCACAGCTGATGGCAAGGATGAAATGGGAGCTGGTGGGGAGCTTTCCTCACCATGACATTCCAAAAAAAAAAAATCACTATTTCCTCCAGGGAAAAGCAAAACAAACCAAAACGCCTTCGATAACAGCTTCCCTGCAACACCAGAGGCAGAACTGGAGCAGGAGCAGGGCTAGTGCGGGGCTGAGCTCATGCTGAGCCATGCAAGGCACCTGGAAAGAAGCTCCCAGTTCCCCAGTGGGGGCAAAAAACAATCCCAGCCCCAGTCTCAGCTATAGGCCCACAGGAGCTTCCCTGCAGCAGATAAAACAGTTCCCAGTCAGTTTCCACACAGTTTCCAAACAGTTTCCACTTTGCCTGAAACCAACTTTTGTCTAGAAATCTTTCTGCATTGGGTTTTCAGGGACATGTTTTTTTCCTCCCAATTAATTTCAAATTTTTCGTTTTAGCTTTTTGTCCACCATGTATTTCATTAATGCAAATATTTCAGAGGAAGTCACTTCCGAGCTAAAAATGAACAAGATTTCAGGTCACAGCTTCAACACTGATAGCTTTAAAACACTAACTGTGCATCAGGTGCAGGACAGGATATTTTGCTATGCAGCTAATATAGCACAATACCGTGTCATAACCACAAAATCCAATTCAAGTTTGTAGGAAAAAACTAATTAATTTCATCCAAAGTAGCAAGAGATTTCTGTGTCCAAAATACACAGGAACATGGACTGTCATTGCCAAGTGCCAGCAGGTGGCTGCAGCCAGGAGCTGGCATCCCCAGATAGCCAGGTGCCGGCAACTTCATTTTGAACTTGTACTTTCCCTTCTGCAAGCAGGTCACGCTGGTTAGTTCTTAAAAAAAGTGGGGTGAAAGGCCAGAAATGGTATGTAACCACGAGTGGTTTTCTGAGTGTAATTCAGCTCTGGCTTTTATTACCCCAGGATAGATGAAGGGTTTTCATTATTTTCCCCCTGTCCCCATGTGACACATGCTGAACCTTTGCAAACTAAGTCCACTACAGCATGAAAAAAAAAATGATGCTGCCCTACATTAACAAGTCCGGCTGTAAACTGACATGCCAGGAGCTGTAAATGAGAACTACATTCCTACCTCGCACCTTATAAAGTTAAGGTCAATAGGGGTCCAAACCCTGACTGGGCTCTGAAGCCTCCTGTCACCTGAGCTCATCTGGTGAAGTCCTTTCTGCAGAGCATTAGCATCCTGTATAAATGGAGCACGGCATTTCATCTCACATAAACAAGCAGGACCGAAGTGGAAAATACTGGGAGAAAGCTTCCCAAGCTAATAAGACACAGCATTTGAAACACTGATATTTTTTTGATCATGTTCTTTCAATATTAATTTTGGTTAATGCAGTGTGACAGTCTCTAATATGATCAGCTTTTCATACCCTACTGGTGACAACTAACTCCAATTCAATACGATTCTTATGTGATGGGATGCATGGAAAATTGTTGATGTGGTAAAAAAGCAAAGTGCCTTCTAGTAGACTTTCCAAGGATCAGATTCAGGTCTACCAGTAATTTTCTAATAATCAGATAATTCCTCCTCACATAAATGAGCACATGCTCTGATCAAGACACTTCTAGTTGGGGAATTTTCTTGTGCCAGATAAATACATCAAGAACCTTTAATAACCCTTTATAAGGCAGCTTTGTTAATTCAAAATTATTTTCCCAATTCTTTCTAGTTCTTTTCATCCACCAGAACGGGACATATTGCAGTAACTGCTGGTATTGTATACAGTGAACAAGCTGCCTCTCCCTGCTTGGTACTCCAGCGCTTACACATTCATGCCCTTCCTCTTAACCACAGCTCTGCATCTTGGGATCACGTTCAGTGGGTTCTCCAGTGTGAGCCCTACACCCTGTTCAGAGCCACTCGTCTCCAGACACAGCTCTCCATCAAGCGCAAGCTACATTCTTATTCCTAGACACGTCTCCTGATCTCCAAACTAGTTTAAAAGAAATGAATCCGGTTCCTCATGTTGACCGACCTTGTATCAATCATTATTTACCATTTTGTCAACACCTAAGCCTTTTTAATCAGAATAAACTTAATCAGAAGAATTTTTTATTTTACTTTCACTGAAAAACAAGAGTGGCAGGACAAGCACAGATCTCTGCAGAATATCCCAGCTCATTGATATTCCTCATTAACTTCTGGTCCATCTGGAGAAAAGCAAAACATTAGGGCTTTTTTCATCCCTAAATCATTTCACATAGCTCATGATCTGAAACATAGCCCTCCATTAATCTAAAGAATATATTTTAAAGAACTTTTAATTTGAACTTTGCAAATTAACCACAGCAAAGAATTCTTCAAGCAGGACACCACATTGGCAAAAATGTCACATTACATTTAATTTAGTGAATACACTGAAGCAAGACTTCAGTATTTCAACATGATTTCATCAGAGTAGAATCACTTGTGAAGGTATCGATGGACTATTATTAATCTGGGGAGCACACAGAGCATCAGATTAATAAACACAAGTATGCAACGCCTTGTATTTCTCAAAATATCAAAATAATTATCTGGCATTGATATCTTGCACAGATAAAAAGCGTGATCATAATGGCAATATCCTTCCTGTTCTTTTTCATGATTTATGTCATAGCAAAGAAAAAAAAAATCCACCTCATTTTGATTATTCTCATAACTTGTTCACAGCCTGGGAAGACAGCAAATACTAATTAGCAATGGGACTAAAGCAACAGGACTCTCCACTTTGCAGATTACAGAATGTTATTTGATTATTTTTTTCCTGAATACAGTCTTTGCTGCATGAACAGAATCACTGTTTAGAAATCAACTGGACAAAACTTACATTGACTGTAATGAGCTTTGGCTCAAATCCTGTGTTGATCTGCTTTAGCCCACAATACAACTGAGAAAAACAACGAACTCTTCTATCTGGACATGCACAATTAAAGTCAGACTGAAGCCTCGAGTTCAAGTGCTAAAGCCAATGCCTCTGTGCTGGGGAGAGGAGCTCTACTCATTGGTATAAACACTGAGAGCTCTTTTAAGAAAAATACCACTGATTTCTGCCATAGATGAAAATGAACAATGCCTTGATAATGCATTTATTAGGAAAGCTGAGAGTCACAGCCGTGTTTGCATTGCTCTTCAGGGAACAAAATCGTACATCTGTTGTGTTAGGTTATGAAATATATAAATCTCTGCCTGACAGCAGAGAAGGATCTTTGCTCTTGCTTATCAGACCCTCCCCAGTGCAGACAGCATGGCCAGGACCGTATTTTTAAATACTTGCAGTAATTAGCCAAATATACTGTCCACATGGTCCTCTCTCTCTTTATATTTTTATATA